>JBCEWC010022406.1:0-10041 GCA_038996855.1 Solanum aculeatissimum | reverse complement strand
AATATTTCCTAAGCACACACACTCTATTTTTCTTCACAGACTATTTTATTTTATAGTCTATGGTATACCTCACAGAAAAAAATACTCAACGTATTTTTCTTTCTCTCTATGACTCTCTTTCTTTTTCTTCTCTTTTTGGTGTGTGTTTACTGCATCTTAGGAGCAAAATTGCTCCTCTATATATAGTAGAAAGAATTGGAGTAGGTGGGCATTTTTCTTGTTTGTATCAAGGTTGTTCAACAACTTTGACAAATGAAAATAAGGCTTTGTTGCCTTCTTTGACTAAGATATTGTCATGTAGAAATTTACAGCTTCTTTTGACAATAAGACTTTGCTGCCTTCTTTGACCAAGATGTTTGAATGTGACCCTCCATTTGGAGGGTCTTACTCAACACATACAGGTGTGAATAGAGTTATGACTTCCGGCAGATATTAGAGTTAGGTCGTCCGTAAATAACAAATGAGAGAATAGAGGTCCCCCAGATCTAAGAGTTACTGGTTCCCAAAGAAGGGTATCAACTTGGTGATTAATGTAATTTGATAAAAGTTCCGTGCACAAAATGAAAATATAGGGAGACATGGGATCCCCTTGTCGAAGCCTCTAGATGGGGAGAAGTACTTAGTATAGGTACCGTTAATAATGATAGCAATAGTGTAGGTGGTAATGCAATTCATAATAAGTTTGGTGATTTTTGGGGGAAATTTAAAATGTTGGAGGGTGCGGTAGACATAGGACCATTTCAATCTGTCAAATGCTTTTTCCAAATCAACTTTTAATAAAACATATCCTTTTTTACTCTTTCTCCTATGAAAGTGGGATACAAGTTCCTGAATTAGAATGGTGTTATCACTAGCTCTATGACCCTTAAAAAAGCTTGTCTGGAAAGGGCCAGCAAGATGAGTTAAATGAGGCTTAATGCGATTTATAATAATTTTGGCGATAACCTTATAGATAGTGTTACAAAGGCTAATAGGACGAAAGTTTTTTAGATGGTTGGCATTAGCAAACTTAGGAATGAGACATAAGAGAGTATTGTTAGTAGAGGAAGACACAGAGTGGGAGTGAAAAACTAGGTGACAATAATCGAGGACTGATTTACCCACTATTTTCCATTGGGATTGAAAAAAATATAGGTGTAAACCATCAGATTCCGATGCTTTATAGGGGTTGGAAAGAAAAGATGGCAGTAATGGTTTCCTGATTGTGTAAAGGACGCTCCATGTCAGACAAGTCCAGTGTATGGAAACTAGTGACAGTAGTGATGTGGGTCCAACTTATGAAGGTGTGAGTAGTGGTAAAACAATTAGAGAAATAGTTGAAAGCATGATCGACAATGTGTTGAGGATCCCTGATCTAGTTGCCATTGTCATCTTTAAAATATGAGATTTTATTACGGCATTGTCTATTAATAACTGATAAGTGAAAAAACTTTATATTGGCATCACCATGGTTAATCCAATTTATACGAGATCGTAATTTCCAGTAGTCTTCTTCTATCCTAAGAAGAGCATTATATTCATCTCTTAGGCTATAGTCCAGATGTTGAAGGAATGAACTAGTAGGCAGTGCAGGTGATTTTTGGATGCCTTCTAGTCGTGCAAGGATACGCCTTTTCTTGTGAAAAATATCGCCAAAAGTTCTTTTACTCTAGTTAGAAGCATTAGTGGTGAAGGTAGGAAGGGCCTGAAGCAGGATCTATTCTCCTAGCTATCTTTTACTATTTTGGAAAAGTCAAGGTGTGCTATCTAAAAATTTTCAAGTCGAAAGGCTCTACGTTTGCGTGCTATAAGAGGATCTACAAGACTAACTAAGAGGGGATTATAGTCTGAGTAGGTCTTAGGCAAGTGAGTTATATGGGTGTTAGGCCAATATTCTAGCCATATGTTATTAGGAAAGGCTCTATCAAGCCTCTCTAGGATAAGGGACTTATTGAGTCAGCTATGTCCTTTAAACTTTTCCAAAGTTTCATCCTATCATTATAGGTCGTGCTTGCTTTAACAACAGTAAAACAATAAGTAGTTTGATTTGGAAGTACCTGTATCGTAATATGCATCTCTTGGGAAGAGTGTTTCTTTCTAGTGACAGTGATATAAGAGGTAAGCCATAACTAGTAGGATGCTTCATGGGAGAATAGAGTGAAAGAGGTAAGCCAAATCTAGTAGGATAGTTTCATGGGAGGATGTTTCATTTGGAAGTACCTGCATCATAGCATGCATCTCTTATGATTTTTAAGGAGCTCTTTAAAGTTTCTCTTAACGTTATCATTATTAGCTCCACGGGTGTTTCAAACTATAAAGCTAGTAGGATATTTCATGAGAGAATACAGTAAAAGAGGGATTTCAGCACTGTCCATTGAAAATTAACTGAGTTTTATTGTCGGGGTCAAGACTACAACAAAAAATTTCTAGTGCATTGTTCACTGCTGGCCTGAGATGGAAAGAACATTTCAGTAGAGTGACTGGACAGTTGTGAATGTATTTTTTGTCCTTGTCCTCCAGAAATATCATAAGGGCCATATTTCTTAGACTTGATATTTCGATGAACGAGTTCATTTTTTTTATGGAAGAGGATATTCCTCTCATAAGTCTAGAGTTGTTGGTGGTGGAGTATTCATTGGGTTCGGAATCATGGTAGGGTGCGGTTGTTGCACTGCTATAGGATACCAAGAAAAAAAGGGGGATTGTTGGTGATGAGTTCCAGTGTTGTGAAGAAGGGGGTTAGGACAGTGTTGTTCATGTTTGGGTACATACTGAGTTGGTGAGGAAGATTCCAAAGATTGTGCAATGTGTGGATGAAGGATGGAGTGACTGATGGTCCAAAGGGTTGAGGTCATTGGTCATTCACATATGATTCACAAAGTATTCTATCGTAATTTTCATTCCCTCCAAGATTAGTTGCGCCAAGAAGTTATGGTTCTGTAGTATGATCATCGTTTCCACCCTGTTTAGGTCCATGGTGAAGATGATCGCTTATCCTTGTAGGCTCATCTCAAACCAAGATTGAGGTTGGTGGAGAGGGTGAACCAGTTGGGTAACATACAACGGTGGATGTTGTGTTATCTGGGTGGTATGGGGTAATGTTGTTCATCTTGGATTTGAAGAACTTTGAGGGTCTGGATAATGGAGCAAGTTGAACTCGTTGGTGTAGAGGGTTTGATGTTCTAAATATTTTCTTAACTACTAATATTATAGGATTGGGATAGAGGGTGGGAATGAGATAGTGATGATTGCATATCTTTATAGGAGGATATGCGCTGTGAGGCAGTGACTGAGAGTAGCATGAAGGGAACAATAAAATTATTTTTTTGGCAAAGTGTAGAGGAAGTTTACACCGCCATTTGTACGACGAGGTTTACCAAGTGTAAAGGTTGATCTATTAATGAAGCAGAATTATCAATATCCATCCCAACCCAAGGAATTATTTTATTAGATTAGGAAACAGTGGGCTCGTAGGAGGTTGACAAATTAACGGGGTTACTCGGAGTGATGGACATGTCTGGGCCAGGTGTCATAGTAATAATTTTTTTTTGCGTAGTTTGTATCGAAGGACATTTTTTTGCGTAATTACAGAAGTTGATCTAAAGGAAGAGTCAGAGGCTTCCATTATGTTTTGTAGGGTCTCAAATTTATTATATATTTGAGGTAGAGAATGAGGAGGGCCAGAGTTTAATTATATGTTCTTCAAGCTTTTCCAATCGTTGAAAGTAGAAGGAATATTGTGCCTGGATTGGTCGTATCGTGATTGTTCGATCGAATACAAGATGCTATAATGAACTTCTTTTGAAAGTTAAAGTTTTTACCTGAGTCTGTTGCAAAATTAATTCTTTTATTACCTGACAAGCCGGATCACACTTTGTCTCTTACCTGTATTATAGATATATCATTCAGACTTGTTATATTGCCTCTTTTATGAGTTTTTTGTGGGAATTTGACCATTTACCATTCTTCCGACTTTGGACATGGGTCTTCCTGGGGAGTAGCCAGGTTTGAAGGCGATTTTTAGTAGATGTAGTTACCAATTGTGTGGCTTAGTCTTCCACAATTAGAACATAAGTAGCCTTCCCATTTCATATATAATAGTTTGTTTATGTGTACCAATCCTTATGTTGCTTGTAATAGGTTCCTCTAATGGTATATGGACGCAAAGTCTAGTGTACCTGCCCCTAAGTGTGGAGCTTGTGGAAGCATCAATCTTTAGTAATTTACCAATAGAGTTCCCGATTTTTCATAAAAAAATGCTATTGTAAAATTTCGTTGGTAGTTGAGGGAGCCTCACCCATACTGCAGAGTATGTAAATTTGACCTTTTCAGGGATGAAATTCGATATTCATCATTATATTGAGAGGAAATAGTAGTTAATAAACCATGGATCGTTTTGAAGCACGTTGTTCATGTTTTCCCCATGTGCGACTTTTCTGACGAAGATCGATGAGAGGGAATTGTTTTGTGGGATTCCAAAATGTTGTTATTTTCTCTTTTAGATATTGGTGCGTAATTCTTCTCCCGAGGAGTTTGATGATGAAGAAGTATTTCCAAGGGTTGTAAAGCCTTTCATTATCTACCTCGAAAAAGAGGATTGTTTTGACACAATAGTGACTTCTTCTAGTTCATTATGAGCGTTGAAAGAGTTTTGATTAGAAGTTTCTGTTAGCATACCACGCTCTTCGATTTCATCCATGCTTAAGTCTTTGAAAAACTCCATGGCTAACAGTTTAGTTTTGAAGCTGTCTTTAGTAGGACTTGGAATAGTTAGATCAGGAGGTTTGGAAAGAACTTGGGTTGAGACTGCATTCTAGGAGGTGGTATTCAAGAGAGGGGATTGGTCTTTATTTTTACAATTTTTTTACTTTAATTTAAAATTTTTGAAGATTTATTTTAAAGTCATTAAAAAAATAGCACATGAAATAATTTTAATTTTTTTAAGTTACTGGAGAAAATTTACAGATGCAACAACTGCTGAAGTTGTTGTAGCAGTTGTTCAAATTGTTGCAGCAATTATGATAATTTCTACGGTAATTATTACGACAAGTATTGTAGTTGTTGCAACAACTTCAATAATTGTTTGAGTTGTTGCAACAATTGGTAAAGTTAATACAATTTCAACATAGCTTCTTTGACGACTTCAACAGTTATTTGATTTTTTGACAGAAAGTCAGGTGAAGGAGAGGATGATTATGGAGACAAAGGATGTGTTGATATTGGTGGTAATAACGAAGATGAAGGTGATAATTGTTGTTGCGGTGGTGATGGAGGATAAGAAAATGACAACGATGGTGATAGAGGAGGAAGAAGAGAAGAAAATGGTGATGGTGAAGGATGAGAAAGTAGTGGTGATGGAGGAAGAAAAAGAGGAAAAATTGGTGATGGCCCGAGGTGATGATGGTGCCGACAATGACAAAAGGGGGGATGGGGGATAAATGGCGGCATAAGGGTGTGGAAGAATGACAAAAAGTCCCATATTGGTGGTTAATGAGACTGGTGGACTCCTCGTAAGGCTTAGACAATTTTTCCTCTCTTTGAGCTAGTTTTTGAGATATGAGTTAGGCGCAAGGCCTAATTTTACATGGTGTCAGAGTAGGACCTATCTCACCCAATGTTGGGCCCCAAAAATTAAAAATTGGGCATGCACCAGATGCTAATTATTGGGTATGAGGTGTGGTGTTAAAGAATAACAAAAAGTCTTACATTGATGATTGATGAGATGAATGAACTCCTTATAAGACTTGGTCAATCCTCCTCCCTTTGAGTTAGGAGGCGTGAGGTGGGGCGTTAAAAAATAACAAAAAGTCTCACATCAGTGATTAATGAGATGAATGAACTCCTTATTAGGCTTGAACAATCCTCCTCCCTTTGAGTTAGAGGATGTGAGGTGGGGCGTTAAAGAATAACAAAAGTCTCACATTAGTGTTTAATAAGATGAGTGAACTCTTTATAAGGCTTGGACAATCCTCCTCCCTTTGAATTAGCTTTTGGAGTATGAGTTATGCCCAACACCTAAGATAAAATTTTTGTGTAAATAATAAAATTTTAAAATTAAAATTATCATCTCTACGTATTAATTAAACGAAAAAGGGCTAAAAATACTCCTAAACTATAGAAAAAGGTCTATAAATACCCTTCATCCATCTTTAAGTCTAAAGATATTCTTCTATTTATCTTTTTAGTCAAAAAATACATTTTCATTCACCTTTTTGGCTTACTTATACCCTTGAACTACAACTCTTTTTTTTTAAAAAAATATTCATTATGTGTCATTTTTTATGGAATAAAATAAACTTCCATCTCTATTAGATTTGTTTCCATCTAGTAGATTTTTTAAAAAGTTCATTTAGGAGTTATGAAGAAAGATATCATTTTAACTTTGATAAGATGTGTGAAAATAAAAAAAAAGTTTAAATAAACTAGTACTATTTTTGTACTGTATTTTTAATTTTTTTTGTAAGGTTACGAAGAGGTATATTGTTTTGGCTTTAATAAATTATTGGCAATCTTTTTTTAAAAGAAAACTGTAAAAAACAAAATTAAATTTACAACAGTATATGTATTGAAAATTAAAAAAATTCTGCACATACTTGTATTTTATTTATACAGAATAATTGACCTTTTAAGGATCAAAATGCTTTATTAATATCGATTTAGCTTTCTTTAATTTTTTTATTTAATTAATCTGAATAGTTTTTGTTATTTTTATTATAACACTACAAAAATAAAAAAAATACTCCCTCCATAAATTAAAAACTTACTTTTTCATTAAGTTTATATTTAAATTCTCTTCAGATTTTTCTTCATAATTTATCTAAGCCAAAACAATATACATGCTTCATGATCGAAAAAGAAAATTAAAAGAAATTTACAATAAATAGAAGAAACTATTAGTTTATTTTAAAATTTGAAAAGATCTTTTCACGCATTTTATCTAGGCCAAAAAAAAATTTCTTTGTTCGTGACCCCAAAAAATAAAAGAAAAGACTATTATTTTTAAAAAAATTGAAGAATCTTGAAAAGGTATTTTATTTTGATTTGGACAAATTATTAAACAAAATCTAGTAGAGGGGTTTTCGTTTCATTCCATAAAAAAAAAAAAAGGATACATAATAAATATCTTCTTTTAAAAAGAGGATTATTAATTTCAAAGATATGAATTAATCAAAAAATGAATGAAAAAGTATTTTTAAATTAAAAAATTAATAGAACAATATTTTTTAACTAAAAGGTGAATAGAAGATATTTATGAACTTTTTCCTATATTTTAGAATATTTTTGATTCTTTTCCAATAATTAAAACATATATATTTTTTAATTAAATTTTAAAACTCTTTTCTCTCCGTTAATTAAAATTTCCTTCAAAACCCAGGTCACTGTGCTTAATTGTCTCTTTTTATGCTCATAGAGATGATCCAATCAAGTGAAGCCGTCGCCTCGAAGCGGAAAAGACCTAACATCGATTTACCTGCTCAGGGACTTGTAGATGGTGATCGTATAGTTCTCAATGTGGTCAAAAGTAAAAAGAATCTGGGTATCTTGGCGGCGGAGGTGAAAAAAGAGACAAACCTAGCACCAACTGTTGTGGATGGATCCTTAAAGTCACTGTTGGAAAAGAAGCTGATAAAACAAGTCGAAAATGGCCGAAGTAAGGGGAGGAGGCCTTACGTGGCTGCTGAGTTTGAACCTTCGGAGGAACTGACTGGTGGTGTATGGTACTCGGAGGGACATCTTGACAAGGAATTCATCACAGTTCTTAGAGACACTTGCCTCAAGGTCATAGGAATGCTGAAAGTCGCTACTGCAGAGGGAATCCACGACTTCTTGACAAAAAGGAAAGTTGTTGAGTGCACAAGTCAACAAATTGCGCACTGGATTGGGAGAATATCATTCTATTCCTGTTGGATCAGTTTGTTATAGAACTGCAAGCGGAGTTGCTTTAGGGGCTGGTTCGAAAATAATAGGGCCAATGGCTTCAATTCCATGTGGTGCTTGCTCTAGGAATAGTCAATGTACACCAAATGGAGTTATATCCCCACAAACCTGTGTCTACTACACTAAATGGTTGGACTTTGAATTTTGATGGTAAGTAAATCCTACACTGCCACATGCTGGTTGTTTTTTGAGTCTCTAGTTTGTCTTTGATGAAACCAAATTCCTCATTACCCTTCTCCAGGAAACCCTTTACATGTTTTATGATTCTGTTAAAATGTGATTGACCAATAAATAGAATTGTGTCAGGTAGCTAAAAGTTCTGTTGTCTAAATTTATTTTAGTAGAGACTAAATACATTATTCTCAGGTTCCTTCCAATGTTTAAACTGAATATGTTTTAAGCAGTTTTTTAGTGATAGATCTACTCTATACTCTATTTCTTTTGTTGTTTTATCCTTCAAATTATTTATATCTGACATCATCTAATGACTTGAAACGATGCTATCTACCCTAATATTACATTCATCAAAACAGTATAATACAACACATATATCATTAAATAAATATCCAAACAAGAAACCCCCAAAACCCAAAACCGACTTAGAGAAGAAAACTTAATCTTGACTACTATTGGATTACCTCAAACCTAGCTTCAACCATTAAATGAAGAGGAAGAAAAGAACCCATTAAAGAATAGACGAGGAAAAACAGAAAAAGGGGTGCATTAAAAAAGTACAAGGACAAATATAACATGGCTCTTTCCCGTAAATATATTAAGCACAAATATAGGATTTTAAGAGTAAAGTTGTATATCGATTCCATAAAAGCTATGGCTACTAGATTCTGTTGGTAAAATTGTACATCTTTCAACAATGAACCATATGCAATGATTATTCGAGCCATGAGGAAAAAGGAAAAGAATATCATAAAGTATATTTAGAACATTTTACTTTTCTAAAATTAGTTGAATTACAAACTTTGAATCAAGAAAAACATAATGTGGATAATTAACAAGTTAAACGACATTACAAATAACAACATACCCAGTGGAATCCCACAAGTGGGGTCTGGGGAAGTTAAACAACATTATTAAAATTAATTACGCTATTAATATATTGTACTTTATCCGTCCAACAATAGTATCTAACCTTCAAACTTAAGGTTTTACAAGGACCATTAAGCACTCTTCCCCCTTTCTAACTTTTTTCACATGTTCTTTCTACATATGTATACCTTTTGCATTTTCCTATCAACTATTACAATTGCGGTATGAAAGGAAGACCTGAAAAAGGACATATACACCTTTTCAAGAAAAAGGAATGATCAACTCCTTTTTCCTGCCGTCGTTATGAAGTTGCTAACTATTAATCAGCAAAGCAAACACTATTCCGCTTCTTAATTGGTGTCCTACAAGAAGAGCATTCATCCATCCGTTTCTTTAGGTGAAGTACGTTTCAATCTTCACAGAGGACTTGGTGTGCACAAAGGAGAAAAACTACTGACATCTTCTCATCCATACACATAATACACTCCCTCTCCATCTTTACAACAGTATAGCCCAAACTTTCTCCTACTAAACCCTTTTTCATTTGTGGAATGCCTCGTTTAAATGCCTCTATTTTTTGATCTTTCCGACTGTAATCTCAACTGAGAGATTTTACGCTGACACTTTTGCATATCTTCTTTACTCTTCTGCATGTTTCTCTCTACCTTTTTGTAAAATTATCTTGCTCCACTTTTCCTTTAACAAGGAGTTGTTTTCTTTCACCTTTCAGAGAATCAACTTGTTGTAGAAGCCTTTGTTTCTCCTTTTTCTCCTGCTCTGATAGGATCTGGAATTCATAAATATTTTTTTTTTGAGAAAGTTAACCGGTATTATAAACAAACGAGATACACCAATATTGTACTCATGCAGTAATTACATCAAAAGTATCAATCAAGAGGGATCTGTCGTCTAAGATCTTCAAAAATTATCCAAAAATAAAGAGATCTCCCCCGGGTCCTTAGGTACAGTATTGGTGCACCAAAAGTACAAAGTTGACAAAAAGTTCATTTTAACTCCTTGGAAAGGACTACTCTTGTTCTCAAAACATCTCTGGTTTCTTTCCTTCCAGATTGTCCACCA
>JBCEWC010022405.1:0-10041 GCA_038996855.1 Solanum aculeatissimum | reverse complement strand
ATAAAAATAAAAGTTAGAGTTAATGTTAGAAACAACAAATATCATAAATTAATACAACTGAAATAATAAATAGAAAGTAATTAAATTACTTGGGCTAGGGCAGGCCCAATTCAAAATCCTGTCCTAATTTCTAAGTTTTGGGCCTGCCTAGCCCACAAATGAATCTGCTGAGGTAGGCTTTCAGCCTCTTTGTCTTCTGATGCTGCTTCAAATGGGCCACTAGTCTTTTATTTTCTATTGTATACAAGAAATGTATACTAGTGTATATTCTTGTATATTTCAACCTCCACGACCTGTAGTACTTCTCCTCCCCGACTTATGACCCGAGAATGCAAGAGTGGAGTCCCGAAGGACCTAAATATGACACAGTTCATGCATAAACTAAATAATAAATACATATTAGAATCTAATGTAGGCAAATTTTACCATAAACAATAATAGAAAGGAATCTATAATGAATACCGAACACAAGAATATCAAGTATTTAAATAAATAAATAAATAATTTCTTCAAAAACCAAGAGCATGACTGCAACGGAGGCAACCAAAATTTAACAAAAGATACAACGCCTTTTCAAATAGAAACAATCAGAACTGAACAAAAGCCAATAGCATTCATCAACAGACAATTTAAAAGAAAAATCTGAAACTTGCGACAAGGACTATTCCACATGAGAACTAGAACATTATATTATAAAAATAAGAATGTGGATCCTTAAAAGAGAAAGAAAGATAAACCACACAGTTTAGCTACCAAGAAAACAAGCGTGGACTTAACCGAACATGGATTTTCCAGCAACTAACGTGAGCATGCCTGACACACCGACATGCATTACCATACTGTTAGACTCCATAGCAATAATAGCTCATACATTCACTTGAATACGACAAGATTAAATAAACATTTGATTAAAAAAGATTCAGCCTCAATTTTAAAGAATGAAACAGATATACACTCAATAGGAATGACTATATCACGCAAAAATTAGCTAAATTCAAAGGGGAAGAGAGCAGACATAGTCAGTTTAACAGATTAACCTAAAACACACAGTAAGAGAGAAATTTTAAAATCTTTATGAAGTTCTACGAATACAATAAGTTGGAACATGAAGTCACAATGAAATGGAGATACAAATTTTGAGAGACAGAGGAAGATTTATTCATTTAACATCATCTTTAGACAAAAACGAATGGTTTTCAAGCAAACAACTGTGTTTGGATGATTCGTAGACGAAAGATGTACTAGAGCTTAAGAAATACACCCATAAACAGGAGAAGAATGTGTTTAGAAGCTAGAACTCAGAACAATTAACTAGGAAGTTTGAAATCAACTAAATGTTGATGTTAACCTTACATTTCAAAGCCTAATAGGGGTAGATATTCACAGATTGGAAAATAAACCTAATCTATTTAGTTATGTTGAACAGAGTTGTGAAACCAACAAGAGAGGCCAGCCAACATCTCCACTCCATACCAGGGTCAGTAAACCATCTATTAAAAGTGAATACGGCTTGGAAAAGATTAAAACAAAATGAGAAACAACTACTCAAGACACTGATATGCTAAACAATGATACAACTGAAACAAGTTTCAAAAAAAAAACAAAGCTAAAAAAACGAGCATACAAGTAAGAGGAAATGGACCTGGAATTTAAACAATTGTGAACTCAATGTCAACCTTTGACTCTTAAAGATTTGAATTTGAAGACATGTCAGACAAGAGCAAAAAGAAATAGAGCCCAACAATAAGCATTCTAACACATATAAGCATAAGATGAAGCACAGGTTGCTAAAACTTGAAGCAGCATAACAAGATTAACCCCACCGTAGTTCAATCTTGAGACGAACAGAGAACATAAACATTATTTCTACATTTTAGCAACTTTTAGTGTAAAAAAACATGTATTGCTGTTTGTGACAAGAAAGTTCCGATTTTGGAAAGAACCAGTCAAAAGCAAGAACATAAATAACTCCTCACAACATGCTAAACAAACTGTGTTTTGAGGACTTAAAAACAACATTAAAGTAGATAACCATAAACCATAATCAAACCTTCAAGAGGCAGGACAGAAATCATGTAATAGAACCATAAAACAAACCAAGAGATCATAGATTAGATGCACCACAACTGAACAAAATATGCAAACGAAACATCAGATTCTTGATCTTCTCTAATCAGAATGTGACCTCACGACCCCAGAACCCACCTCGATGATCAACATATTAACATCATAACAGTAAAACGTCACTACACAGTGATTTCATACAATCATAAGCGTAAAAAACATATGTTAACTCTCAAATATGGCTTTACAAAATGATGAAAACTCAACAATCGTCGAAAGAGAACATGAAATCAACAAGTTTAGACCCTTCAAGCTTGCAAAGCGACTCTACGACTCCAGAGATCATTTTAATGACTCGCAACAACAAATATGACCAAACAACCACCAAAACCGAGAATACTTTAGCATAATACAACCATCCAATCCCTTATTCAAACAAATTAGCGAATACAGAAACCTACGACAATTAATAATGGCAAGGCAACACATACTTCAATAAAATTCAATCATGGAACACACAAATGTTAAAAAAAGAACCGAGAGAAAGGAATAAAAATGCATCTTTTTGAAAGCAGGAACTGGAACGACGAATTGAGATGATGGCTCACACCACAAACACATAATCTTGAATGTAAGTTAAGTGATAGCTAACGAATGAAACCTTTATGTGCTTTCCGACTTCCAAAATTTTCGGGGCAATATGAACTTTTCTGGAAATTCTTAATGAGATTTTAGGTTAGCTTAGTGTTTTCAGAGTGAGTTGCGGCTGCTGAAAATCATCCCCCAACCTCTGGAACTGAGAGAGGTTTATATAGGAGCAAATTTAGGGTTGAGAAAGGGGGAACCGAGGGGTTATCTAGGGATTTTGGATAAAATTCAAAATTTGAATTTCAAAACGGATAAGGGATATTCTCATTCTGTTGAGCGATTTTAATAGTTTCTAAGATTACACCATTTATTTGAGGAAGGAAGGAGAGGGAAGAGATGAGGACGCGTGGAGAGACAAGGGGTTGAGGATGTTGGAGGGATATCGGGTGAGATGGATGAAGCCGCTGGGAGAGGATTGAGTTTGTTGAGGGAATCAATTTTGAGAAGATTCGGTTTGGGTTTGCTGTTTGTCGTTGAAGGAGAAGAGGAGCGTGGGTGAGAGTGGGGCATGAGGAGAGGGAAAAAGGAGAAAGAGGGGCGCATGTGAAAGTGAGGGAGATATATGTATATATTATGTGTGTATGTTGTACTGATGTAAATGGGAGATGGGTCGGGTCGTGGGCAAAAGTTGGGCTTGGATTGAGGAATTTTGTGTGGGCTGGAAGGATTGGGAGTATTTCGTGATCCACAAATAGAATTGGATCAGAAATAAGTTAGAAAAGGTAGGAAAAAATAGATTAAGAAATTAGACACTTTAAAGTGCAAACGTGACTAATAAAAATGTGACCAATTAGCATCAATTGATTAAATCGACCACGAGACAAAATTAATACGAATTAATTGAAGAGCTTTTAAATATCAACAACTTAAAATGATTAATTTAACTACGAAATGGTTAACTCTAGAAGTGATTAAATTGAAAATGACAAAAACTCTTATTGAGAACTCAGTGAAAAATTGAATGAGACATAAAATTAAAACACCCAACATTTGAAATTAACGGATAGAATATAATTTGGAATAAGAAGATTTAAGCCTCAAAAATCATTAAAAAATTCTCACATTTTCGAAATCTAATTATTCTAAGTTGTTTAAAATTGAAAGCTCAAATTTAATTCGTATTGTGAAAGGTAAACATTGGATCTCAACAACTGTCCCTTTCTTTGGGTACATCGATGAAAGATATTATGGACAAAGAAACTTGACAAATCTAATTTTTAGCCGACCACATCTTCATTTGAAAGATTTTAGGCACGGACTTGAGAAATTATGGCCGGACCCTGGTTTTGGGTTTCTTGCATATTTCAGGTTACATGAGAATTCAGGCCACTTGTAGTTCAAAACGCTGGATTTTACGCACGATTTTGAAAAAAAATCAAAAGCTATCCTAACATCGAATTATGGAGAGATTGAGATGCTTGGGAATAAGATCTTTAAGGGTAAAAGCTAAAATAGAGCCGAGTTTTCAAAATTGTGCCCGCCTACATATCGTTGGACTGAGGAATCAACCTGTTTGTAGTTCGACTCCATCGGTTGAAACAAAAATCTCTTATTTTGAAATAACCTTTGGTTCTGGAGGAGTGACAAATAAGTCGAATTATGAAAAAGAGGCTTGCAACCTCTTACCCATAAATGTGGTTCACTTCACACCCTTAATTAAGAACTTACACGGACATAATTTTCAAAGTTCTCGGTATGTCGTCACTCGGATTGGAGAGATTACTTCCAGTAAGGGTTGAAATCACCTGGATGCGAAACTGAAAACTTGAGAACTCAAAAAGGATGCCCACATGCCTTCCGGCAAGGGTATGGTTGGATTGTGGTGAGAGTCACTTCTCCACTCGCGTCCGAAGAGTTTGACGCCCCTCTTCAGATTATGTCCCAGTTCGCTGCTAAGAATGAGTTTCACGTTGTGCTGCGTCTTATTTGATGACGTCTACACCAGTGGTTTACTTTTGAGAATTCATCCTTTCGGATGCTCTCGATAGGACTAAGATGAAAAATTGTTAGTAGAAATCATAAATTGAATATGGGGATGATGTATTTTACCATGCCCAATGAACGGTCTCTCGACAACTTAAAATAAAATAGTCTTGGCTTGAAATAAAATAATCTTCTTGTCGAGTTTAAGATGCAATGATCTGCTCGTCAACTTGAAATAAAATAGCCTTTTTGGCGAATAAATGATGAAATGATTCACTCCGCGATGCATGATAAAATGATTCTCTCTGTAGCTTGAAAATAAATAGTCTCTCCATGATTCGCTCCGCGATGCATGATAGATGATGGCTTGAAAATAAAATATTCTCTCCATGATTCGCTCCGCGATGCATGATAGATGATTGCTTGAAAGTAAAATATCCTCTCTATGATTCGCTCCGCGATACATGATTGATGATTGTTTGAAAATAAAATATCCTCTCCATGATTCGCTCTGCAATGCATGATAGATGTTTTCTTGAAAATAAAATATCCTCTTCATGATTCGCTTCGCGATGCATGATAGATAGCCTTTTTGGCTTGAAATAAAATGGCCTTCTTGGAGGCTTGAAGACGCAATGGACCTCTTAGGAGGCTTGAAATAAAATGGCCTTCTCGGCAGCATGAATATGCAATAGCCCTCTTGGTGACTTGAAATAAAATGGTCTTCTAGAGACTTGAAAATGCAATGGACTTCTTGGAGGCTTGAAATAAAATGGACGTCTCAGCAACTTTGCAAATGGAGTAGCTTTCTCAGGAACTCAAAAATTGTATGTGATGGCTTATTGAGAATTTAAGTGAGACGATTATTTATCTCAGTTATTCCCTCTGCAGAGTAAGACCTACAAAAGTTTTTCCTGCATCCACAGATAATTTATTAGTTTCAAAACGACATGATCTATGTTGATTCTTCGGTTGTCTGCTCCTTGTCGTGTCCTTTGGTGAGCCTCATTGACCTCCCAATTTTTGGTAGATACAAAACGAGAGACAAATTTTGACACATACAAAAATTTCTTAGAAAAAGTAAATTTTGAAAAGAAATATTTTGAGAAAAGATCATTGTCAAATGTCATGTCACGCAAAACCTAGACGAACACGTGCAACTTCTGACACAACTTTTCCGATACAACACAATTGTTTCTGAATCTTCTAATCAGAAAGTGAACCTTCAAAGAAACTTTCAGACTTCTGGCGCCACTTAAATTTTTGAGGTCATCCTCAAAAATTTCTGTCCCAGTTAAATATTGTAATAAATCATCAACTAGTTAGAAAGACCCTGAGAGCTTTTAGCTTTCCTCGAAACTCTGTCCCAGCTGAGATTAGGAAACTGTCTTGGATTCTGACT
The DNA here is from genome assembly GCA_038996855.1 of Solanum aculeatissimum. NCBI lineage: Eukaryota > Viridiplantae > Streptophyta > Magnoliopsida > Solanales > Solanaceae > Solanum > Solanum aculeatissimum. The sequence continues at coordinate 4,004 of JBCEWC010022405.1, read as the reverse complement.
TGTTGGAGATGAATCTTCTTGTTGAGAATTTTTGAGTTCTTTTCAAAAATTCTGTCCCAGTTTCCTTTGTGAGAGTATGACTGAGCCGTTGTGGCGCCTATGTATCCCGTTGAAGTAGAAATCAAATCAAACATAGTTCCCCTCTCGGGAGATATAGAAAAAATAAAAAAATAAATAAGAAAATAATTGAGGCCGACATAGGCCGCCTACATATCTCATTCTTGAGAATTCAGGTCAAATATAGTTCAAGGTAAAAAGGGATAATAAAAGGGATAAGGGTATGACCAAGGCCGACATAAGCCACCTACGTATCTCATTCTTGATAATTCAGGTCATACGTAGTTCATTACAAGAGGATCAATTTGAAAATTAGCATAAGGAAATTTACAAGTAAAATAATATGATTACAGGGAAAAAAGTAAAGAAAATTTTAAATCTTCAAACATAGTATCTCTTGACGGTATTTAAGTTGATCGATAGGTTGTGATAGGCAATGTTTGAGCTGAAGCCTTACACATTGTCATATGATCAGATGATTGTACTCTTTGAGCAAGTTGACGAGCTCTTTCTTCTGAGTCTCTATGAAATTAATATCGATTCTGACTTCTCTGGTGTTTTTGTCTTCTCTCAGATTCATAGTTTCAAGCTGACCTGAGTTTTTTTAATTTGACAAATAACTCAAATATAATGGTCTTTTCATCACACTTTTCATGCACTTCATCAGTATTCACCTCATTTTGTTCATTCGACTTTTGACATGACATGAAATTAATAGGTTTAAAATTATTTTTACTAAAATCATTGGCAACATAGTTAGATAGAAAAAATTAAATTGACAAAGATAGATAGTAAATAAAAAATATTTAAAATAAGGGGAAACTTTAATTCCAACTCGAAAGAAAAGCAAACTCTGACCATGACCATAGGTGAATCTGTCCTTTTAAAAATAGTACAGAGAAATTTCAAAACATAAACAGTCAGTAGCAAAAATCGACACAAAGGTGGGTCCCGAGCCTCCTTTGAATTGCCACCTATTTTAAAATAGACGACTACCAATATAAGCGGGGAATCAAAAGCGGAGTTGATGACCAGTTCGTCTGCCTTCGCCTTTTAAATTCCTGATGACTCAGCTATATCATCCATACCAACATCAATCTCCTCGAATAGATCCTCGATTCCTTCCCTTAAACCGTTACCATTACTGCATTCTTGTACTGGAAAAGACTGGTACAGATGAGGTGTTGGTCTGGATAGTTCTTGATCAACTTTCTAACTTGGTGTTAAAATCACAAACTTCAGCTTTTCAGTGATGCACAGGGATGCTACATCCTTTTCCAGATTTTCGGTGTCATCAGGGATTATCATTTTAACCATGCTACGATCTTCTTCTCTTTCAATCATGCTGACAGTATTTCCTCCATGATTAGGTAGAGGATTACTATTGATATTGGGAGCGGTAGTCTAAAGAGCAACCATATCATTGTCAATCAAGTCTTGAATCTTGTGCTTCAAATTTATACAATTTTTAGTGTCGTGTCTGACACTGTTAGAATGAAAAGCACATGTCTGGTCAACCCTAAAAAAACTGGAACACATGTCCATTTCTTTAGGCGGAATCGGATGTATTAGACCAGCAACTAATAATCTCGCAAACAATTTTGTTCGGCTCTCTGCAAGCGAAGTAAACACCCGGGGAGATTTCTTTTCTTTGCTTGGACGGGGAGGGTTATAGTTATTATGTGAAGGTGGGGGTACTTGGCGGAAATTCAGGATGTTTCGACGAGGAGGGGAAGGAATTTGGAATCTTGGATGCGATGGGGCCGGATAATTTGGTCATGGAGCTTGGCAGTTTGGGGTCGGATAGTTGGTAGGGAGGTTTTGATAGATTGGCTGGACGTTTGAACAACTTGGTGATGAGTTTTGGAAATTTGAGTACTGGGGAGAGTGATATTGAGGAAGGGGGACTTGGTAATTTAGGGGTGGAGCTGGGTATCCCGGTTGGGTATAGTAAACTGGAAGTGGATTTTCTGGGTGTTGAAAATGATCTGGGGAGGGTATAGATTTTCTGGTCCTGGTGTTTGAGGGTTTTCTCCTGTCCTGTGAGCTCGAAACAGACGAGACATCCTCTCGTTTCTTCTTAAACAAACCAGACGGTCCAACTAAACTTGAAACACGGGTAATCTTTCCCATTCTTAATCTGTCCTCAATAGCTTCGCTGATCTTGACTATCTCAACATATTTTGCCCCAATAAGTAGTATCAACCTTTAGTAGAACTCTGGCTCTTGGGAATGCACAAAAACCTCAACGACCTCTTTTCAGACATAGGAGGCCAAACTCTTGCAGCCTCTTTTCTACATCTATAGACAAACTCCCAATAACTTTCTGTTGACCTTTGCCTAATTTTCTCTAGGGAATAATGATCTGGGACGACTTCGACGTTGTAAGCGAACCTTTCCACAAAATCTTTTGCCATGGCATTCCATCCTGCCCACTTATTTATGTTCTGGGAGGTGAGCCATTCGAAAGCCTCCCCGCCTAAACTATGCCTGAAAAGACGCATCAATAATGCTTCATTCCTGCCCACGCCTACTAGCTGATCACAGTAAGCTCTCAGATGGGCCAAGGGGTTTCCTGTCCTCTCATAGATATCAAACTTTGGAACCTTGAACCCTTCTGGGAGGTCCAGGTCAGGATGAATACACAAATCTTCGTAGCTCAGGCCTGCGACGTCTGGTGTATACTAATATTGTCTCATTGCCTTTTCTATCTCTTCCTTGATGCTCAACTTGGCTAATTCTTTGTGGTCCTCCACTCCTTCTCCTTCTCCTCATAATGGTCTATTTCAAAGTAGGTATTGTATGGGATCTGGGGCTTAGCATGGACAGGAATTTTAGTAGGTGGGGTTTGAGTCACAAGCGGATTTTGAGCATATTGGTCAGGATTCTAGTTTTCGGGAAGGACTATCTGGGGGTTGGTGATATTGGGATTATTAGGGGGAATAAAAGCTTGGACATTCAGATTTGGATTTGGGTTTTGTAGAGGAGGTGGTACTTGAGGTATGGGATTCAGAGGATATGCATTGAGAGTGGTCACATCGACAACAGGAGTTCTTTGGACGGGGGTAATGGGTGGATTGGTTGATATCAGGATGGGTTGGTTTTGAGGAGGGAAATGGAGTGGAGGCCTCCCATCTTCTGGACTGGGAAGATTGGCGGTAATGGCCAAGTTAGTCAATTCTTGAGTCCTTCTCATGTCGATTCTCATCTCAGCTATTTGTTGAATCAGCTGTGCAATCAATTTATTCTGCTCTGCCATAACAGGATCCACTATAGTCACATCGATCAAACCAGCATCCCCGCTACTACCAACCATTATCGATTCTCACAGTGGACAATTTTGGTCGGCGAAGGAATTTTTGTGAGCTTTTTATCTGTCGAAATAAGGGTGTTCAACCAACTTCTTTCAACTACAGATCAATTTTAGTTATCTGAGAAAAGAAAATTACTCAAAAGGCACAAATGTTAGTTTCTTGAAATAGACAGATAATAAAAAATAGCACATACAGATCAGATAAACATACAATTATTGTATCATTTGGAGGTAAAACTAGCTCACGGGTACAGAACGATATGAAATATAGACAGGAATTTGTCTATCTGATTTTGGATGTAGTTGTAACAACCCGAAAATTTTCGAAATCTATTTATGGTTGGAATTATAAGATGTAATACAAGTTATGGTTGAGTTTTTGTGGTCACGGGTTGAGTTTGAGTGGCCGAATGCAAATTGGGCTAGTTAGTGCTCTAGAGGGAAAGTTTCGGCAGTGTACTTCAAACAGTCATAACTTTTGATGTGGGATGGACCATGTGAGATACCACATATCAAATTGAAGCTCTTTGAGTTAGATTTGCAACACAAGTAGTTTAACTCAATTTGGAGTTCGGATGAGGGAGATATGGCCCAAACAGTGAGACTGTCTGAAATTCAGAAGCCATTGGAGATA
>JBCEWC010022404.1:0-10041 GCA_038996855.1 Solanum aculeatissimum | reverse complement strand
AGATCTCGAATTTCATGTTGGTGATTGGGTGTATGTGAAAGTGTCTCCCATGAAAGGCATCATGCGTTTTGGCAAAAGGGGCAAATTAAGTCCCGGTATGTCGGACCTTATGAGATTGTAGAGCAGGTTGGCAATGTGGCTTATAGGTTAGATTTGTCTTTGGGCATGAGCTCTATTCATCCGGTATTCCATGTGTCTATGTTGAGAAAGTTGGTTGGTGATCCTAAGGAAATTACACCTTTTGAGGGCGTGATGGTTGAGGAGAATTTGACCTATGAAGAGGTGTCAGTTGATATCTTAGATAGGCAAGTGAAGTGGCTTCAAAACAAGGAGCTAGCTTCGGTCAAGGTGCTTTGGAGGAGCCAAGACGTGGAGAGTGCAATGTGGGAAGAAGAGTTGGACATGATAGAGGGATATCCCTATCTCTTCCAATCCACTCAAGTCTAAGGTACTAGGTTCTATCCTTCTAATGGTCCTAATTGTTTAAATTTCTGAGTTTCATGACATCGCATGCATACATAAACATGAAAATGGTTTAACTGATATTTTGACATGAGTTTTGAAAAACTTTTGAAATGATGCATGATCCATTATGAGTTGTGGTTAAAAATGCCTCTTGATTGATTGATGTCCTTAAGTTATAGTTTTAGCCCATTTGAGGATGAATGTTCCCAAGGGGGAGATGATATAATGACCCAAAAAATTTTGAACTCCGTAATGGTTGGTCAAGGTTAGTGTTGAAATCATCATGGTTATATTTTGGTATCCATGGGTTGTATTTAAGTGGTCGGATTCAAAGGGGTTAGTTCGGTGGAAGGTCGTAAAGCCGTCTAGGCCGCATTGACATTCAAGAGCCATATCTTTTGGTACGGGATGAAGTGCGTGGCTATGATTTATCAAATCAAAGATCTTTGAGTTATATTCTCAACGCAACTAGTTTCACTAAATTTGAAGTTCGGATGTGAAAGTTATGACCTTTGCAGTGAGACTGCCTGTATTTGGAAGTAAGCTAGAGAAGGGTTCTGGATTGGGGTCTAAGTGTGGGACAAGGACCGTTTGGTGGTTCACGTTCCGTGGTGGCTTCCGTGGGTTGTTCCAATGTATTCCTAGGGGTTGGGGCCAAGCCATGGACCAAGTGTGACCCTACAGACCACTTCACGGTCCGTGAAGGGTCCCGTGGGTTGGGAATGCGCTTCCGTGGGTTGGGAATGCGCATACTTAGTAGATATTTTGTGCTAACCTATACGTTTTTATCTACATGTTCTAATCATGTAGGGACCGGTGATGACTTCTATCTTCCATTGGACGACGAGTGACATCCTTGAAGCTATTTGCTTGTGGTGACCCCTTTTGTTCAAGGGCAATAACTACTTTCTCTCTTCCTTGTATTGTTTATTTCCTTCATGTATTGAGGGTGAGCCCCAAACTATGTCAAGGCCCCATTTTATCTTATGTAGAGGCTATGTTGGAAAAACTAAACTCTTACACATTGTATTATGTTTTATTGGGATATTATGACTATTGGGATTTTTTTATGGAAATGATGTTACAATTATGCTTATGATTATGTTTATGGGCTTGTGAATGTTGGGAATGCGCTTATGTGGAAAGTCCCCTAACCCGGTATGCCCCCATAGTTTGAGTCCGACTTACCCGCCCTTAGAAATACTTGTTATGTGCTATGTGATTCATGTTCATCCCATTCCTGGCAACATCCCCATAGCTTGAGTCCAAAGCCCCGTTTCCCCTAAAATTATGTGTTATGTATTTACTTTTCCATGCTTCCGAACTGATGATGTGAGTAATGATACTATGATGACTTGATGGAGGACTTTTGGGTTCTTCTTCGCCGTGTCACACCTAGGCCCTACTTCCGGGTCGTGACATGAATTTGTTGGCCAAGCCTACAAAGGCTCCTATAGTGGCACATAGTTAATGGGGCAAAGGGTTGCTTTTATGGTTCCCTTACCGAGCCCCAACTCAATTCCTCATCGGTGCTAAGTTATCCCACGAAATTCTTTTAAACATAAACTTAGTCAAGTTATGACACTTAGAATCATAAGAAACAATCTCAAAAGTAGCTTGAACATAAGGAACCACCAAGTGAGAATTGTCCTTTCATCTTGGGGACCTTCATAAATATTTTTTAGGCCATTTCCAACATGCTTATATCTTTGACAAATCATCACTTGAAAACTTTTTTCGTATGCCCTAATATTTATCATACATCATGCAAAAGTTGACTTGAAACTTAGTGGGCTTAGTCATAAGTTGGAAAATTCATAAATCATATGTGACATGCAAGAGCATAAGGAAATCATGCTTATTCAAAACTTGCAAAACAACCCACACTTCATCATTCAAACCCACATCATTGGGTTCATCATTATCAACTTAAAACACATGAAAATACTTAATAGAATATCATATGGTAACAATGGTAACATGTAATATCATAAATTACCATGAAATCATCATTAGCATGTATGGTAGTATTAAGAAACTTAAAGATAAGGTAAAAACATTTATGTAGAACTTTGTGGGTGGAAGAAGACCCACAAATCAACTCACATACCTTAGTTGGATTCATAGAAGAAGGAGCTTGAAGCCTTTTGGAAAGAACCTTGAAACCCTAACCATGTCTTTCTTTCTAGAGAGAGTATTTGCCTAAGGAAACTTTTAGGAATATGGGAGAATGAAAGGAATGGAGGAATCCTTAAGGTTTAAGGTATTATTAAGGGCCTTAGGAGTCCCAAAATTGATGTAGTTTAGGCTTAGGAATGGCATAAAGGATAAAATTATCCTTCATTAAAATTGTTGGACAGGAACCACGACACCCTAATTACGATTGTGGATGGAACCACAATCCGTGGTCTCGTCTTCCTTTTCGAATCTTCAGAAAATGGTTACCAACCCTCGACCATGAAACACCTATCTACGGGTCGTCTTTCGATCCAGGTGTCGTGGATGGCCTCTTGGAGTACTTCCAGACTTAGTTAAATTTTCACTTTTCTGGACACCTACCTATGAAGCCTATCAACGGGTCGTGTATGGATCAAGAATTTGTCTTGTTAATCGTTGTTCTCCTCTATAAACTCTAAATTTCCTTCATGTTTGGGACTCACACCTATGACCCACTCTATGGCCGGTGTGTGCATTTACGGGTCGTGAACGACTTTGTGCACCACTCAACACTTAGAATTTTTTTCCAACTTTCTGAGGTTCTTATCCACGAGCCTGGTCTATGGCTCATGGTTTAAATCACAGGCCATGGACTGGGCTTCGCGGACTGACCCTAGGCACTTCCAGTCCAACTTTTTCTGCACTTTGTAGGCTCCTGACTTGAGGGTCGTTACACATCATTTATAAAGTCATCAAAGAATATTTATTAGATTTTGGAAGCCTTAGGACATGTTTTATGGCACGACATGAACCATGAAGAAGTCAGACATTTCCTAAACGTCTTGTAGCCTCCTACTCATAGATGTGGTGCATATCACATTTATGAATAAGACTCTATTCAATGCGGCATGTTAGACTACAAGGACTATTTTAAAACCTTATTGCTCTGATACCAAATTATTCATGACCCAATCCTTGGGCCTAGCTGCAACACGATGAATGAGACTCCCAAAGAACCTCAAACTAACTCTTAGAATTCAATCAAGCATCAAAGGTAAATCAAAAGGAAATACATAAGTGGAAGCATATACATAGTTTAAATCATAACAAGAGACATAGCATAGATTAGGTTGTAGGTATAGTATACAAATCTAAAACTGAAATACATACATATGTCCAAAACATGCCTCTAGACCATAACATAAGATCTAAGACAGGTCTTGGCTCACTTTGAATGTAAAGAAAAGACTATCTCTAATACAATTATAACATGAATAGAAAGGTAGTAGGTTTTTTCCTCAAAGCAGGAGGACTCACCCAACCTGGATTGTGGTAATAGCAGCATCTATCCATGAGGATGATCAAGAGTTTCACCTGCTCTTCCATTGTGATATAATTCTGGCATAGAGTAAGCATTAGTATTATGAAATATACTAAGTATGCGGGTATGCAATGTAAATGTGCACGGTGAAAACCTGCATTATATGTTAGATGACAAGCGCACATATATATAGAAGAGAAATATATAGAAAACAATACCATAACAAGATGCCTTAAATCACATGCATGAATGCTATAATACTTAGGCATAAGCGGAGATGGACCTCAACCGACATATAAAACCATGCGAGTTATAACATGGAATTTTGATGTTACCTCTACACCGGAGAAAGAGTAGTCTACTTTCCAAAGGTAAGTTGTGCCCCCACATAGTGGGTGTTTCTCATGACATAATCATCCGTATTGGGAAACATGATCCTACAGGCAATGTAGTTATGAGAAAGGTAGGATTTATATAAAAAACCCTTTGGTTGAGCCCTCACCTCTAATCTAATTTAGTGTTAAGTCATCATCCAACAGAAATACATATACATATACATGCTTCTAATAGGATCGTAAGTCATTTCAAATCATAATCATGCACACTTGGGATAAAAGTCAAACCATACTTCAATTCATACTTTCATGCATAGGAACAGCTCATTCATAACTTGTACATGATGGTGTGATTACAACCTTGAAAGCTTGCAGCCAAAACATGGACATTATGTGATCACATTCATGTTATAACTATACTTGCCTTGAAATCGTAATCATAGTCATAATTGATAGTCAAATCCATAGTAAAACTTCATGAAAAGTCATGTTCATGCATGCTCTGTCATGAAAAATTAATGAATAGCATAGGTGCTTGAAATTCATACTTAAAACATAAAATTAAGACTTTATCATTCATAAAACATGATGAAATCATCATTCAGATCATAAGTCAAATTACCCATGCATGAAATCAAGCTTAAAAGGGGCATGCAAGCTTAAATCCCATGAAAATAGTATAAATCAATGTAATAAGATGTAATTCATGCTTACATTATCATTTAAGAAGAACCCATAACATAATTTTAACAATTTGATTCCAAATCATGAAAATCAGCCTTGAAACTCACTTAAAGTTAATGAAAACTTGAAAATAGGAGTTGGGCTTCATGATTGAAATTGAATCATGAATGTAACCACACATACCTTTCTTGAATTAGAGAAATTAGGATGAGATATACTTGAACTTGAAAGCACACTTGAGACCTTAGCTTGAATCTTCAAAGTTTAGGCTTGAATGATGTTTTGAAACATGAATTCTAGAAACTAAGTGTTGGAATGAAAATGAAGTGAAAGTGAATGACTAAGGAATGATTTAGGAGTGTTAATAGGAGCATAGAAGTCCTAAAAGACCAAAGAGTGGGGTCAAATTACCAAAATACCCCACTTAAAATGAGCCCAAAGTGTTGCCAAAAGTCGTGGACGAAACCCCCTATGGTCTGTGGTATACACCATGGCCCGTACAAGGGGCAATGGTGTGTGACTTAGAGCAAAATAGTGGGGTTCAAGTGGAGGGTGCCCTTCACGTGACCCTCCACGGACCGTAGTGGTCACCACTATCTATGGAGGTTCCTGTGGTGGAACCCTTCACTTCCAACCTATAGGCAACCATGGAAAACAAGCCTCAAAGGGCCAAGGACCCCTCCATGTGGCCCTTCACGGTCCTTGGAGGGCTCCTTGATAAGCACCTTGGTCCAAAATTTCTTCGAAGAAGATTCTCATGCAACATTAAGGCCTCCCAAGGTTCGGGTCCATACAGTATGCTTATGTTATGAACAATAGGCTTGGATAGGGTGCCTTCAAGCATCACATTTGTTGCGTCATGGCTAGGCCTTAGGTTCGAGCCATGATAGTGAGCTACTACATGGAATCAAACACAACCCCCAATGTTGGCACGGGGAGACTACTTGCTAAGTAGAACTCTATCAACCTATGCATGCATATGTTTAACTTTCACTTTGCTATTGTAGATCCACTAGCCTTAGCCTAAAAGGGCTCCTATGATGGCACATAGTTAATAAGACAGGAGGTTGCTACTAATGTTCCCTTACTGAACCCCACCTCAAGCCCCATTCGGTGCTAAGTTAAGTTCCACAGAATACTTTAAATCATAATCATAACATTCATAAGCTTTAAACATAATATTATCATATAAGGAGGAGCTTGTCAACTTTGGAATACCTTCAAAGTGAGAATTGTCCTTTAATATTAGGGTCCATCTTTGATGAGAATTATCCTTTCACCATCTTTAAAATATCATAAAGGGGTTTCATAAAATACTTATAACTTTCATAAACTTCATAACATATAATAAAACCCTTGATCATTCATAACATGCTTCAATAGAGGACTTAACTTAAAACTTGGTGGGTCAATGCATGTAAGTTGTAATTCATGAAATTCAAGAGTATCATTCATAAATGTAGTGGAACTTGATCATTTAAATCATTCTCAAACTAATAGCATAGGAAACATACTTGAGCTTTGTGGAGGAGTATATGAAATTCATCATGCATATCATCAACTTCATAAACTCTTCATAATATTGCACTTGAAATAACTCATACAATTGAAAATATATCATGGTATCAATATTTAAAGAGACTTCATGCATCAAGTAAAATATTCATAACTTGAAAACTAATAGCATAGGAAACATACTTGAGATTTGTGGAGGGAAGGATTCTACAAAATTAAACCCACATACATTGATTAAGAGCCTAAGAAAGAATCTTGAGCTTGGGGAAGAACCTTGACAACCCTAGCTCTCTTCTTGAACCTTGGAGAGGAGAACTTGCCTTAGGAGATTTGAGAAAGTATTGGAACGGGATAGAATGAGAGTGTATGGGGTGAGACAGAGTTGATATGGGGGAGAAATAGGCTTAAAATGATGTAGTATTGGGCCTAGGATACAGAAAAATATCGAAAATACCTTTCATTAAAAACTGTTGGAACCAAACTACGGACCCCATCTATGGGTTGTAGAATGATTTACGAATTGTAAATGGGAGGCTTCATCCTGATTACACTTTTGGACCTCTGAAATTCAAACTACGAGCACCCCTTTACAACTCGTAAAAAGATTGACGGGCCGTAGACCCTTTTGTAAAACTCGTCCATACTTAGGAAATTTTTCAACTCAGGACCCCAAATGACGACCCCATTTTACGGCTCATAAAAGCAACTATGACTCGTCCTTCTTGATCGTAAACCCAAGTCCATAAATCCAATTTGTTTCACCTACTCAAACCCCAAACCACGAACACCCTTTTACAATTCGTAGTTCCTTTTACGGACGATAAACACCCCTCGTAGACTGTCTCCCACACTTCGCCAATTTTATACCCCCACTGACCCAATCTATGAGCCTTGTTTACGACTCGTGGTTTGAACTACGAGCCATAAATGAGGCTCGTACTTTGACCAGCAAATTTTCAGATTTCACATTTTCCTACATTTTTGTACTTTCTAACTTGCAAGGCCTTACAACTCATATGAATTAAATCAATCAAGAATCTTTTGTATTGCATAATTCTTTAATCTTGAAGAGAGAATTCATAAAAGAGGATAGAAAAAGCACACTTCGCTAAAAACATTTCCAAACACATGAGCTCCAAAAGAATGGTGATATTAACATGCAATAGATTCATTTGAATTGACAGTGTGGCTAATTTATTCACTAGCCTTTACAACTTCAACTTTCAAGAAAATGGTGCACAAGCTTAGAATGTAAAGGTTCAAGTTTTTGGATTGATGTTCTCATTAGGGGGAGTTAATACACACTTTACTCTTTTCTCGTTACGAGATTTTGTCCCACAAGATTTTTCTTGTAAAATTTTTAATAAGGCAACCTAGATGAGTATTATTAGATATGTGTACTTTTTGTCCTTCACTAGAGTTTTTCCCATTGAATTTTCTAGGTAGATTTTAATGAGGCACATACTCTATCAAATAGACATTTAAGAGGGAGTGTTTATAAACCTATTTGCACTATAGTGGATACTTATTATGTAGGTTTCTTTGGAGAAAAGTTAGTAATCCTACTTAGGAAGCAAGTCAGTTTCCCCTATAAATAAAGGAATTTTCCTTCATTGTAATTGATTTATAAATATAACTCAATCTCTTAATATCCTTTAAGAGAAATAAAAAATCTTCTCTCTTCTTCTACTTTATTCTTCTTTCTTACTTTGTAGTTTTATGACACTTCTATTTACCTTTTCTTTTCAAATTTTATTGGTTAGTCTCTACAAGAGAACCAATTGCTTTGTGTGTGTTGTCATCTTCACTAATTGGTCTTATAATTCCTATCCTTTTACTGCTCTTATCTCTTTCATGTGTCGTGTGATTTGTGCAATTTTACCTTCCAAGTTTCTTTAATCTCATGGGTGTGGTTAAGGTCATCAGAACAACCTATAGAAATCCATTGCTATTCCTTTTCATCAACTAATTAAAATGCTTTATATGAATCCATTCCTATTCCTTTCCTCCACTCATAGATAGAATGCTCCATAGAATCCATCTATATACTTTTCCTCCACTAATAAAGGTTCACCCCAAATCACGTGCAATCACTTGGCTTTTCTTTGTTTTTTTTTCTTTCAAAATTGTTTGGTCATTTAAAGACGAACATATTTCCAGCCCCGTATGACAAAGCGTATGGGAGCTAACAAGGCTTGCGGAAAGTTGTAACTGCAGTGAAGTGAACAAAGATAGACCAGTTAAAGACCATGGTGAAAAGATATCTTGAAGATGAAACACTAAAATACAAAAAACATTGATGAACTTGAATAATTAATATGTACAGTTTTTAACGACACACACTGGATTACCAGTATTGTTCTCAATGCTAGTTCCTAAATCTGTCATACAGCTCCAACAACTGTTACCACCTAATGATACCTATCGTTACTCCTGTTAGCAAAGCTCAGGAGAAAATTGAATGTTAAAAGGTTGGTGCTAATTGGAAAAGTCCCATCCAGGTTTAAAGGTGAAGCCTCGCATGATTAGCTTAAGGGGAAGTTGCTACTAGCGATGCTGCCACTTAAACAAAGCCAAGACCAAAACAACTCTCCGCAACATTATCATCTGTTGAGTCTGATCCGCTTCCAACTGAATCATCCGAACTATCCTCTTGTAGAAGCTGTATTCTATCAGCATGTTTGATGATCCAATCAGTGAATTCAGGAGACGAAGCTAATTCAGCTACAGCTTCCTTGGTGGACTCTTGCGTGAAATCTTCCCACTCCTTTGGAGAGAATCTCTTTCTGTTATGTGTCTTATGAAAAGTTGAATAGTATTCGCCCAATTTTTTACCCTTGCCATCTGAAAAACATGGAAAGACCGAAATAAGCATCGTAATGAAACTTGAATGCTGCTATCTGCAATCTCTAACATGGAGACCAAGAGGAAAAGGTGATAGATTATAATGAAAAATGGTCCTGTCACTGTTAAAGTTGGAAACAAAGGAAAAGGTGAAATATAGTGTATCTACCACATTCAAAATAGTAGAGCATAAAAGATGTAACCAACATTAACGCAACCCACAACAAATTGGTCAATTAGTAAGACTTTAGACAATGAGCATCAAGTTCACAGAGCTGGATATTTTGCATCATAAAATGGCTAGAAGTAAGATAATTAATATAGTTTTTGAGGTATCCAAAAGTTTGAACAATGAAGAGATCAATTATACAACCACCACCGCCACAATTTATCTGGCTCCTCTCCGGTGAATCATCTCCATTCTCCTAGTTGGTCTCTGTATGTCTTACATGCGTCTAAGGGTGGCAAAATGGGTAAGTTATTTGGGTATTTATCCATATTTACCCATTTTAAATGAGTTGGGTACCCAACTCATTTAAGATGGATAAAAAATGGGTAAAGCTCATATCTACCCATTCAAGAATAGGTAATTTAATTAGTAATATGGATAATAGAGACTCATTCATAATATAAATTAATTTTTTTATTGTGAGGAGCTGGGGTGGATTAGAGGTAAGTAAAAATTTTTTAATTTTCTAAAAAGTAAATTAACTTTTTATT
>JBCEWC010022403.1:0-10041 GCA_038996855.1 Solanum aculeatissimum | reverse complement strand
TAACAACCTTCTTGCACAATGTAAATCCTCAAGTTCTCCTTCCTTAATGAAAAATGAAAAAAGAACAGATGAAAAAGACCGAGAGAAGAAAGGACCTAGGAGAACCAAAAGAAAACTGGGGCGGCACAGAACAAGAGTTTTTTTTTTACTTATTCTCATAATAAAGCTATTCAGTTTAATCCAAAAACATCTAGTATCTGCAATTTTGGAATCATTTATTCTGCATTTGTGTTATCTATGACTCGAAGTTGAAAGCTGCAGAATGGTAGTCTACATCTCATTCTCTAAACACATAGGCTCAAGAATGTGTTGTTAACTCTCTGTGTTGGGTTTTGATGATATTTGTCTTATTATTCGCCCACCTATTATGTGCAACCTGTTAATATCCATGCAAATTTTAACTAATTCCTTAAGCATTGAAATACTAAATATTTCTTCACTTTGTTGTTCATGGGGTACGTGTTGTAGAACTGGTACCATCATCTTTACCTATGATAAGCTGAATTTTCTCCTGGAGTGATTTACTGAATTTCTGCTGTACTGGTGCAGGAGTTACTTGATTTAGGTGAAACAGTTGGAACTCAAAGTCGAGGACTTCCTGAGGAACTAATTAATTTGCTTCCAACAACCAAATACAAGTCTAACGGAATCTTTTCTAGGAAAAAATCAGAAGAAAGGTAATATTTATATCCAAACTTTCTGAAACCATAGTTTGTAAAAGGTGCAATTTCCCTTTCTATTGTTTTCTTTTGCTGTCGATTGACTTCTGTCGTAATGTCATGCACTGAAGTTACCTAAAATCATACTTCATTGTTGTCCAAAGAGAGGTAGCAGTACTGTGACACAGTAGATGTACGATTGTTTTTGGAATTGAGCTATGGTTTTGTTTTGTTAGGAAGAGGTTCTGTAATTTTAGTTGTACAGCCTTACAATTCATTTACTTTGTACTTCAATTGTTTGAATGTACCGCAGAAAGTAGGTCTACGTGAACCTAAGAAACTAGTATGGTCTCTCTAAGATAGTCCAACGAATGAATATGACAAGACAACATCATATAAGGTTCCAATTTAAGTTACTTGGTAACTTAATCCGAGTAGCTTTGTGTTTATGTTGGGCCAAAACTGAGGCCTTTCCTTGAGATTTTAAGCGCCAACCATGCCTGGTAGTTCCTATTTGTCCTTGTTTACCTGTGTAGCCATATACTTTGCAACTGGTTTGGCATACATGGATTTCAGTTGCTCCATGTATTGTTAGTCAAAGGATGTTTTGTTACCTTTCTGCTGATGAAATCCTTTTTCTATCAACTCAATGACTAAATGAGCTTTTGTGCATGCAAGCTAGATGTGTGATCTGTCAAATGAGGTACAAACGAGGGGATCGACAAATAAATTTTCCATGCAAGCACATATACCACTCTAAATGTGGCTCAAAATGGCTGAGCATCAACAAGGTATGTCACTAACTAGTCTTATGTATCAACAAATCTACATTGTTTTCTCCAAGACCTAACACCAAACTTTCACTTTGATTTCTCAGACATGTCCCATTTGCAATACAGAGGTACTCCTCGACGAGTGAAGTTATAAAATGGTGAATATAGTGTTTAAATTAGAGCTCATTTGCTTCAATGAGCTTTCAGTATCTCCTTCCATCAGCTACTAACATAGAGTAACATCAAAACTTGTAATAGCTTTTCTTAGATATAATGCTTAAAATGCAGGAAAAGTACTCTATATAGAATCCTCATATGTTAACAATATAGAACTCTTCTTCTTTTATGAGCCATATAACGAGCTCTTCCTTAACAACTTTATTCATTCTCTATTATGTTGTGTGTAAATTATAACCGTCGAACAATTTTTTTTTATCTAAAAGCAGATTTAGGATTTGAATTTGATGGCTTCATCCTTTAACATGTTTAGCACTAATTTAAAATAATGTATTTTGGCATAATATTTTAGCAATCGAATTTATGCCTATTGGGATATAAGTTTTTAAAAAATTAAATTCATGTTAGGAGCATTGTGAGATATTATAATTTGAAAATATAGATTTATGCTCATATGAGGGATAAATATTTAAAACTAGCACCAAATGGAGCAAAGTTGCAAATGACCCCTATGAGTTTTCTTATCAAGTTGTAATGGCCCAGAACGTATTGGATCGAATTCAACTGATGATACTTTTTTTTGTTGTATAAATTATACAAATCTCATACTATAAATTGATAATTCCTTTCTATACCAATTATTTTCTAAATTACTTAAATCTACTAAAAGTCAGTCGCGCGTGATACCTTAGTAGACGTTTGATACTTAAAAAAAAGAAGGTAAGAGCTCAATCAGATACGCTAAAAATGGGCATAAACTGAAATTTAATTAAATTATCTATTAATTACGTTGTAACATTGTTGACAACAATTTGAGTCGCTATGTATGCACAACAGAATCAAAATTCAAAGTTTCAAAAAATTTCTGAAAATTACATTCAAGAAATCGCAAGTTTCATATTAGATATTTTCTTTTGTTAATTTGATTGAAGCAATCGCGGCTGAACTGAATGTCGACAAAAGAAGAAAAAGAATTATCATTAAATACGTAGTAGAAGGTAATTCTTCTCCGATTGTTATTCGAAACGACATGGGTGTGAAACTGTATATCGAGATTAAGAAGAGGGAACCTGGGTTTGGAAAGTATCCATTATGCGTAGATACATCTGATTTAGATGTTCTCGATACACAGATGTTTGATGGTATCAATGAGTCGATTATCTGTGTTGAGGTATCATAACACAATACTGGTGTGATTGAGTCTTTAGAGTTTAAAAATGATGATTCGTGTTTTGAATACTTGATACCTGGACAAAAATTCATATTTAATTTATCTTGCATATGATTGATACTTAAATTTAGGTGCTGGATTTAGGTGTAATTCTTCTTCGATTACTATTTGAAACGACATGGGTGTGAAACTATATATCGATATTAAGAAGAGGGAACCTGGGTTTGGAAAGTATCCATTATACGTAGATACGTCTGATTTAGATGTTCTTGATACGTAAATGTTTGATGGTATTAATGGGTCGATTGGATGTGTCGAGGTATCACAACACGATATTGATGTGATTGGATCTTTAGAGTTTGAAAATGGTGATTCATGTTTTGAATACTTGATACCTGGACAAAAGTTCATGTTTAATTTGTCTTGCATATGATTGATACTTAAATTTAGGTGTTGAATTTAAGTACTGATACTTGAAGAATAATTTCCCAGATCAGGAATACCCAAGAGCATTGAACCTATGTGTTTATGTCAACAAATAATGGTTGAGCATCCATGAGAAAATTTGACTGATACAAAAAAAAAAATCAAAGAAAGAACAAATCTTTCGTACAAGGAAGGACGAAAAAGACAGTACTCTTCGTTTTCCACAAAAGTAACGAAAAAAATGACTCAATTTTGAATTTGCAATTAATTATGATAGGTTTGATAACTATATAGGCATAATAATAGAGGGTAAAACATGAGAGCGAAATATTTATTTGAAGTATATGAAGTTAAGAGAGAAAATCTAAAAATATGAGATTTTTATAATTTTTTTATATGGTAGGGAATATTGAAGATTTTGATAAAAGAAGTTGTATAAGTGTAATTTTCTCTACTTTTTTAATCATGAAATTAGTAGAATTAACTTAAGAGAAATTGACATAAATAACCGTCTATCAAAATAATAGTCAATAAATATTTTTTTTTGAATAATGTATGATATTTAAAAGTACTAGTTTGTATATAAAATATGTACTTTAAAACATGCACTACAAAAAAAATACTAATTATCCATTAAAAAGTGTTGAGTGACTATTTTTAATGTATTTCTCATTATTCTAAGTGAAAATAGAATGAATTTTTTTTTATATTTTATAACATAAACTTTTCAAATACCAACTAGTTTTCTCCTTAGCCTCAGTATATATGGTTTTGGTAATTCAATTTATTTGTCGGAACAGTATGATGTCTTTTTCTAGCAGGATTTTCGGGATTTGAATGTTAATATTTCACTAACCTTATCTTATCTTGTCAAAAATTTGTGTTCTTATATGCATTTTCAGTGTCAAGTGACTGAATTGGATGAGTTAAATGAGCTAGTTATTTATTCGTCTAAAAAGTTATTGGATTGATCCAACATGAAACAAATTCTAGGTCGTAGCCCCACTTATAAAAATTTAATTTCTTTGTTTATTTTATGTAAATAGTGTTGATCATAGCTCTATCTGATAAAGTTTTTTACGAATTAATTTGGACTATATATTTAGTTCAAATCAACTTAACTTTTTAGTGGACTGAGTTAGACAAATATAAATGAGCTAAGTTACTAACTCGTTCAAATTTTTCTGGGCTATTCATTCCATGGCATATTTGGCATCTGGTAGGAAATAGAGTTGTTGTACATTATGTACAAAATCTATATATGTATAAGTGATCGAATAATATATGTACAGCGTGTGCACACTAAAAATGGGGATTTTTACACAATCAAATCACTTTTTTGGGGTACTTTCTATTTATTCCTAAAATGACCAACCTTTTTTTACCATTTTAGAATATCCGAAGATTACTTTTCATCCAAATTAATACATATCATCTTTTTTTCCACGAATTAAAAAATTACTTACGGCCAATAATCCTAATTAATAAATATTCCTTTCTCTACTAATTAAAGAATTTGCGAAACATTAATGATCCTTGTTTTGAGTTTCGTTAAATATGTTATACCATGTATATCTTTATTACTTGTACGTATATATAATAAAGATATATTATACATTTATACTATAAGAGTTTATACCGTGAAAGTATTCCAACAATCAATCATATATTATTGTTTATATGTATGTTATATCAAATATATACATTGTATATAGATATTATAATAGGTAAATACACAAAAGAAGACATATATTATTTAAAAATGTACAGCGTTATACTTGATATATACCACCAAGATATGTTTTATCACATATACTATTGTAATAAAAAGATATACAAATATATTAATTTGGATCTGTCATTAAGAAAAATTCCTAACTCTCTTAGCACTATAAATTGTTTACATAATTTAACCAAATGTATATATTAAAACTAGCAGAATCATCTCAAAACCTTTGGCACAAGATATGTACATTTTTTTTTTACTGTATTAATAGATAAGAATTAATTTTGGATTTATAATTTTACAAGTTTAACAGGTTTAATGATAAGAAATCAAAAAGTTAAATCGATTAAATTTATATTTTAGCTTCACCTTTTCGTAATAGTGCATCCATCTTTTCAAAATCTTGGATAGGCCTTTGCTCCATTTGTTTTAATTAGTTTGTCATACTTTTCTTTTTAGTATGTTTCAAATAGAATATGTTTTTTCTTTTTCTTTTCTGACAAATTTTAAATTTCTTTTTTCTACGTGACATATTTAAAATCAGAAAATTAAAAAATAATTTTACATATCTTTGATTTACGATTATAATTTTTTTAAAATTTTATATCAAATTAAAATAAACAATTAAATTAAAACTACCAGATAGTAATGTTTTTCCAGTGTATTTAGTTCATGGCATTTATGTACACATGTATTTCTGCGTGTGTCAGCATACTTAAAGACTTGCAAAGATAATAAATATTATCTTTTAAATATATTATTTTGAGAAATATATTACATATTAAATAGTAGCAAAAATTTGTTAGAGATATATAATATAGTGGATACAAAGGGAATAAGATTAATGAAGTGAGGTTTTTACCATAGAAATTAGGGCAAAAAAAGTAAGATTATCAAAATAATGAGGATAAAATTAGATAAAGGAAAAGCAGTAAGTAGTAGTCTCTTTCAGTTGAGCATTAAATTGAGAGGTCTATTTTTACCACCCAAAAGTGTCTGGGAAAATGAAGACAGTGCCATGCCATCTTTCATTTTTTTTGTCCTTGATATAATAAAGTGGTCTTATTTGGAATTATCTTCTAACAAGACACATCTCTTACAATAATAAATTACCCTCCATGCACCCTATACTAGTACCTTCAAGAATAAGAATATATTTGGATACAAAAGGAATAAGATAGGATGAAATATTAATCCAACAGATATTAAATTTGAGTTTTAGAGCTAGACAAACTTATAAATTATAGTATTTGTTTTTCCTGTAATTGCAGAAATCGTAAAAATTATAAAATTAAAATATTTGAGTTCACAGAATGATTACTATGTGTTCTTAAGGAATTTAATCCCCTTATTGTATTCGAAGTTGTGGATTATTTCCTCCCATGATAAAACAGATAAACTATTACAAAAGTAACAGTACTTCAAACTATTATAACTTCAACGAACGCAAAAAACAACAATGGATTCACATGGAGATTCATAAATGTAAGAGAATGTATGCATAAGAGGAGAAAAATTAATGTCGAAAACTGAGAGGAATTCTCTCTATTTATAGCCAATAATGATTGTATTCACCTATTCAGAACAATCTCATTTGTTTTGAACAGGCATGACATCTTTTGGAAAAGAGGATATTTATTTGGAATTTATGTGCGAATTTTAAAATTCAATTAATTCCGCGAATTAATTTAATTAATAAATAATTCGTAAGTTAATTTAATTAATAAATAATTTATGAATTAATTAATAATTCACTATTCATCATTAATATCAGAAAAGGAAAATCTTGAAATGATTAAATAAATTTTGTCCAAAAAATTTATCAATCAATCACATCATTTGTTGAAGCCGAGCGAGCAACAACGACGACGACGCGAGGGGGTCCCCTCTACTTGTCCCTTTAAGAGCTAGAGAAAGTGTTTCAGACAAATTTTTTTCCTCTATTCTATCAATGAGAGAGAAATTACTCTTCATTTTCCCTTTACTTGGTTGTTGGTTCCTGGTTCTCCACATTTTCTTATTCTCTCAATTCTCATTTCCAAATTCATATCTTACTTAAACCTAACAATATTTACCAAACATAGCGAGAGTTCAAAAAAAATTATCATACAATCAGTGATACAACATAGTTTGAAATTCATTTTGTATCAGCTATACAATCATGTGATACACCAATTCGCTTTGTATTTGTTGTCGTATCATTGATACAAAACGAATTGTTATAATGTTACTTATACCGAGCAAACCTGAGAAACTATTTATGAAAATTTTTCATTTTATAAATCTTGTGTACATATCATATAGCTAGGGTGATACAGTCAGGCTTACACTCACGTACGCATGGATGTATAAATTTGACAAGAGATGAATAATTAACAACGAAATATCTCTAAAACTATACCTAATTTTAACAAATTTAATAAGCAACAGCTTATACTAATTAGATTTTTTTCAAAGTTTGGACCTTTGTTTTGCAGATATAGTACGTAGTGATACAATATAAGTCTAGCAAAAAGCCACTCATGCAAAGTTTAATTGAAAGTATATAGCTACGTAGCTAAGAGCTTTTGATAACTTAAAAACGTAGAAAAATCAACTTATATATTTTATCCAGTTGCGGTAATGATAAAGTCTTACCTAATCACCTAATATTACTATTTAATATCCTATAATTTAGGCCCTAGGGTCCATTTATGACATTCCATCTTTTCAAACAAGACTTATTAAAGAAAAAGTGAGAAGTCATTTGTCCAATGACATTAATGTTCTTTTTGTCTTTGTTGTGATTATATAGAACCACGTATTGTTGTCTTAGTGATGAAAGATTAGGCATGTCTTTAATCATTGTCCTCTTCTTTTCCTTATATGCTTTATTATTCTTATCTTATATTTATTATATGATAAAAATAGGTTGTGCACACGTATGGGGCAATAATAAATTAATAATGAAGGCCCAGTAGGAACTTTCCAGTAAATTATTATAATGGTTAGACCAAAAATTGGGCCAATGTAGAATGTGGTTAGGACTATCCCATCAATCCATTCTTCTTCAAAAGCCCTACACTGCCCCCATCCACTCTTTGCTCTATGTATATCAGTCCATACTGGAGCTTCTAGGGTTGAGTCCCACGTCGGTGGGATGGGGGAGAATTTAAACTCTATATATAATATTGGACGATTATTCTCACTTCTTCGGTCAATTTTTGTCATTGAATTAGACTAAGGTCTATAATATGATATTAGAGTCTGATCCATCTTAGTTCATGGTTTATCATTATGGATCTTTCGATTCAAATTAATTAAATTATCCACATTTTAAATGTCCGTGTGTGGAGGGGGAGTGTTACTCCATTTTATGTATTCATATGTGTGTGATAAAGATTTAATTATAAATATTTATACTAAACTTAGAGAATCTAAATGATAGAAGTGTTTAATTATGACTATATGTTACTATCGTTTGGCCTGAGATATAAGATAGAATAATTGCAGGATAAAATGTAGGATTATTTTATCCCATATTTGATTGGAGATATTAGATAGTTTTTGAATTATTTATCTCACCATTTTTACCTTAATGATGAAATAAGTTATCCATGTACATGATAAAATAACTTATCCCGAGATTATTTATATCAAAATAACTAGTTCCCAACCAGACAATCATATACATTTTCACATCTAGCATCAAAAGTTGTGGCGAATAATAAGTACCGCCTTATCTTTTATCAAATATTTGAAGATGAAATTTCAAAAATAAAACCATCTTTATATTAAATACTTTTGATATAAATCTGTATTAATAAAATTTCTAGACAAACGATGGACAACCTAGCCTGGTCTATTGGAAAAGGATAGTAGACAATTATGGTGGGTGAGGGGAGGGGGCACAATGGCAAGACGTACACATATGGAATGTAATCCACTTAAAAATTACTTCCTCCGTTTTAATAAAATAATTTCATTTAATTTGACATGAAATTTTTAAAGAATAATTTTTTTTTTTTAATTTTAACATATTATATGAAAAGTAAAAACGAAAGAATTTTCAGAAAAAACTTGAAATTTTGCAAAGTAATTCAGTATATTTTTAAAAAATAAACTCATAAAAAGAATAAATTGAAACATAGTGCAAGTAATATCACTTTCATGAAGGTAATGGGAATAAAGATTGCATGACATCATTTGAGTATGTGAATAGTGACTTGCAATCATTGTTACACTTTTTTCCTTAATTCTTGTATATTAATTTTTATTTTTGTTTGGAATTTGTACATTTTAATCTTTTTTCATGTATACATTATGATTAAGAAGCCATTGATACGTCCCTTTCATTTGACCAGAATCACAAAGTGCATGCCTCCTTTACTGCCGCTGTTTCCTCCAATCACACCTAAACCCTCATATATCACACTATATAATATATTATCCTTTTTTATTTCCCTCTCTTTTATTGGTGAAGAGAAATATATGACATTGTAGGGTTAGGATATTTTTTTAAATGTGAATTAAGTCGAAGACCTAATTTTAAATATATTGTCTTAAAGTTTATGAAAATACAGACTTAAATCAGGAAATTAAAAGACTTGAGGCATAAGGGAGAAGTCTTAAACAGAATATACTATATCGGTAAGAGATGAGATTTTTAAAAATTTTGTATGGCTTATGCGATACTGCATCCTTTGACCTTATTTTTGAGGTATGGATTAAGAGAGACTTAATTAGACAGTTATTAATTAGAAAAGTAATTGTATATCGAAATTATCTCTTTGAAAGTGCGAGAAACACATCTAAACAATCACTAATTAGTGTGAGAAATATCCTTTAATGGTGACTGAATTAAATGTGTGTGTGCGCACACACTCACGTACGTTTGACTCAAAATTTTTGTCTTCATGATTCGTTTTATGCTGAAATATTTTTTTTAATTAAGTGTCAAAAACACATCTAAACTATTCCCTTTGTTGAGTTCATACCTAAATTATTATCGAGACAGTAAAAAATATACTTAAAATATCACTTATTAGTCTTAGAATGTAATGACCCGTTAGATCATTTAGATGATTAGTCCTCTTAATTTCCTAAAAGATTTATCTCGTAAAATTTTAA
>JBCEWC010022402.1:0-10042 GCA_038996855.1 Solanum aculeatissimum | reverse complement strand
AACCTGAACCCTTACCTAGACTCTGGTTAGCTTAACTCTTAGGATTAGTTCTAGGCCTAGAATGGTGTCCTAATGCATCTCAAATCATTAGGTGGCGACTCTTCAAATTCAAAAATCCCAAAAGAGTCGTGGCCACGACGTCGTCTAGGTTCCCTTTTTCCGCGAAGAAAAATGGGGCGCGACAGTGATGATGCTAAGATGACTTGATCAACGACTCTCGGGTTCTCTTTCTTCATGTCACATCTAGGCCCTACTCTCTGGTCGTGACAATTTCATTAAGAATATGAGTTTAAATCTTCTAGCATTCTGATTAGTCTAGGTTTCATTCTTCCTAATATACGCTGTAATTTGAGGGGGATCAGCTTGAACATGTAAGTTTATTATGACATTAAATTAGCTTCTAAAAATTTTGGAGAATATATACATGAAAAGAGAGGCACCATTACTTTATTGTATCCTCTCTAATTCTACTATAATTTCTTGTTTCAAAAAAAATTTTGAGATACAAAATCGCATGAAGATATAATTGTTCTTTTTTTAATATGAGTTTTTGTAATGTTACCTGGATACCAACTTTAATTTTTATCTCTATTAATATTTTTTTCAAGCCCCAATTGCATTATTGCTTTAGTCAAGTGATTTTTTATTCACATATTTAAAACATATGCATGCAATAGAGTTTTATGTCAAAATTCTCCCTATTAAAACTCAACGCATGCAATGTTTTATCAAGAGTGACATCAAACAATATTTGTCTCTGATTCTATCCGATCATGTGTTTAGGATTTTTTATGAAAGTACATGTTTTGGCATTTTATGAGGATGAAATTCTTTTTGACACAACCTCAAATTTATTGATGCCTTATGGCTTTTGAGCTTAACTGTAGTTCTAGAAAATCTTTCATAATTTGTGTTAATGGAGCTACTTTGAATTTTAGTTTGAGAGATTTTGCAATAGTTACTGGGTTAAAATATATTGACGATGAAGAGAATTATAAATGCGACAAAGATAAACTCAATAGATTGATGGAAGAGTACTTTGATGATGTACACAATATTAGAAGGATTGACCTGTTTGAGAGTTTCAATGATAAAGTGTGGGGAGATAATGATGCAGATGCCTTGAAGTTCATCATACTTTACTTTATTCATGCATTTATTTTTTCGGGTGACAAGAACATAAAAAAGATACCTAGAATTCACTTTGATCTAATAGAAAGTGACTGATATACAAATTACCCTTAGGGCAAGAAAGCCTTAAAAAACTGACCAAGAGCTTAAGCAAAAATTGGATAGTCTAAAGAAGTTCTACAGGATTTTTGGGATTTCTATTGCTTTGCAAGTTTGGATATATGAGTGTAGTTCTTCTTTGGACCTACAAATTGTTAGAAAGGTTGATGATAGTATTCCCAGGTTGCTTAACTGGGAGATCGTAGAACCGACTCCCTGGTATCAAAAGCTGATGAAAGGTATCTTCAGTGATACAAAGAACAAGTCAAAAGCTGATGAAAGGTATCTTCAGTGATACAAAGAACAAGGTAAATTTATTTATACACATCATAATATATTTATTACTGATATAAGTGTCATTTTTATTTCGCATTAGTTATCAATGATCTGATATTCTTTTGTTTTCAGTTGAGTTTCAAGAATATTTCTCCCAGTGCAAGGGAGTTTGCAGTTCTTCAACTGCCACCAAAAGATTTTCCAAATCAATTAGATTCATCAGATGATGATTAAGATAATTCAACATCTTCTAAAAGAAACTCAGTGCACTATGTCATTTATATTTTAGGATATTCAGGTAGATCATCCTATTGAGATTTCGATGAGCAAGGATTGCGAACACACTGATGGAAAAAATGATAATCTTTCAGTATAAAATTATTTTTGTATTTTAGTTCATTGTTTTGGCGTTTATTTATTTCTTGTATATACGATTCATTTTTATATCCTTATATCTTCATTCAGAGCGTTGCAATAGATTCGCATGTCCGAAACTTGATTGATAAGGACATTATCTCAACTTTTGCAGAATTTTATTAACAAAAAAGTATGTCAAAAATTATATTCAAATATGCATTACATTTTTCATTTTATTATTTTTACAATGCTTACATTTTTAATAATATTGTCAGGCATCTAGTCGAAATTTATTTTCGACATACCTGGACAATTAGTTTCATCGACATCCAAACAAGCACACGAACTGTCTATTGAGGGCTGAAATAGACATTCTGACAATCAACATGTGATTTCAGTCCCTCTTCAGATTTTGTACCCCGAAATTGTTAAAAATTTGTCACCTTTTAAATTGGATGATGAATTCTTACCTAGTCTCAATAATATTATGGGGACTACCACACCAGAATCTATAATCATCAATGCAAAAATCGACAACAACAAAGATGATGTCACTACATCTGGTGAACAGACACCATTCAGACGTCCAGGTCCATTCAATATGTCTCCATACATCGATACTTTAGGATCATCTGTTGGTAATGTATTATTTTCTTTAATCTTTGTATAATTTTAAATTTTTGTCTTATTTATAAAAATGTCACACATATATACAATCAATCTAATAGTTGGATATCATTTACAAGGAGTTCATCATCAAAACCTAATATTTTTGCATTGAAACATCCATTCATCTTTGATATAATTTCTGACAAACATGATACTACTTTATGGGATGAATATCGCACATGGGTATGAGATGATCTTCTCGTCAAGCATGACATGTTTGACTTTTTACCTTTATCTTAAATTTATTATTTATATTATTTTGAAAATAATTTATGCTCATATTTTGTGTAATATACTGTAGGCTTTACAACCAAGATAACTACAAGAAGAAAAAAATTAGAAATATCAATGCCCATGAATTTTGGAGTTGATCTGATCGAAGACAAAAATTGATTTTACAGGCTATCTTTCAGACGACAACCATTAGATGATTTGGTAACGAATTAGATCATTGTATTACTTTTGAATTACAAAAAGTCCTGTTTTAGTTTTTTTTTTCTTATTTTAATTTCGTACTTTGCAGCATGTCAATGTTATTTTATACTATCTGCGAAAGAAAGTCAAGTATGAACCTGTGAGTACATACAAATAAACAACTATCGATTGTGTTTTATGATAAAATTTTCTATTATTTGGGATAATTATGCTGATTTAGATAGTGAAAAATATTTAGTTCATGAAGAGTATGCCACATGAGACTACATTAGAGGATACAGACACCATGTTGTTGTACCGTGACATACGATCGTTGAAGTATTCATTCCTGTCAATGTTAAGGATAAAATACATTGGGTGTTGGTTGTTGTGTCTCCCAAGACAAACATATAAAAATTTATGATTCTTATAGATCAACGAGCCATGATGCAACTGTTAAGAAGGAAGTTGAAAAGTTGTTTGACCTGACTCCACACTACTTGATGAGGATTGATTTCTTCAAAGAAGATGAAGTTGATATGTCATCATCCCAAGAAAAAAAGGTTACGTTTGAAGTAATTTTCATTGACAATATATCTCAACAAGCCCCTGGTAGCATGTAAGTACGAATCTACGTTAAAATTTATTTTTCTTAACCTAGTATCGTTCTATCTTGACATGTCTTATATTTTTTTTTTTGTGATTTTAACCTTTTTATAATACATTCAGGGATTGTGAAATTTTTATGCTTGCATACACATAATATTTATCGCATGGCGTGGATATCCCAAATTCTATTCTTAATGTCAAATTTTCCTGTTCGAGATATGTTGCGCTGCTTTGAAGTTATGGCCAACAAAAGATTGAAGCAGGAGCTACAAGTGACAGCGAGGCACCACCTAGATCAAACATGCTACTCATTACTCTATATTATAACGAGTAGCCTACCAAATATTATTTCTTGTATCCATTTATCAATATCAAATGAATACAAATTACTTATTCGATATTAAAATTTGGTCACCTTCCCAAAATATATCATGACGCTTTTTGCAATTGCTTATCACTTGTTAAATTTTCTTTTGGCTAAAGGATTTACTTTGTTAACATATTTTTATGTATTCCATTTTAATGTGATTATTAACATGAAAAAGGATACAGATTATTTACTCCGTATTATAATGAGTATCCTTCCAAAACATATATCATGTATCCATTTTTTTATATCAAAGGGATACAATTTACTTATTCTCTATCAAATTTGTGTCACCTTCCCCAAAAATATATCATGATGCCTTTTGCAAATTATTATCACTTGTTGAGTTTTCTTTTGCCAAAAGGATTCATTTGATAATTTTAATGTATTCCTTATTAAAATTAGTATCCTCCACAAATTCTTATTTATTATATACATTTATCAATATCAAAGGGATACAAATTACTTATTTGATATTAAAATTGGGTCATCTTCCCAAAAGATATATCATGACGCGTTTTTGCAATTGCTTATCACTTGGTAAGTTCTCTTTTGACTAAAGGATTCATTTGATAATTTTAATATATTTCATATTAAAATTAGTATCCTCCACAAACTAATTTATTATATACATCTTTTAACATCAAAGGTATACAAATTAATTAGTTCAATATTAGAAATTGGGTAACCTTTTAAATCATATATCATGAAGTCTTTTGTAAAGGTCTAGCACTTGTTGACTTTTATTTGTGCTAAAGGATACAATTGATATATTTTTTTAATGTATTCTCAAGGTAAAAGGTATTTTTAATATATTTCATGATGTGCGTTTTTGAATATCAGAAGGATATAGACTCCTTTTTCAATATTAAATTGGGTATCCTCCATAAACTTATTTCCTGTATTCATTTTTTAATATTTCTAAAATTATTGTTTTTGTATTTATAAAAAAAATATAAATCATTCTATCTGAAACATAAATACATTCATTTATTATTTCTCTATATGAATTTTTCCTACAAATGGATAGAAGAAAAGGATACAATCTACTATTTCATACACACCATATTTAATTCAACATTGATAAAAATCAGAAGAAATAAATTAAAAATTTGTCTTAAAATATTTGTTTTCGATATAAATAAAATCAATAATAATTATTCAATTTGTACAAAATAATCACTACCTAAGTAACACGTGATGCATTTCTACAAGATCGCCTGTTGTAGCCTTTAGTTCCACACTTACTACAAAAACTTTTATTCTTATTTTCATATATCTTACCGTATGATTTGTCACAAAGATTTTTGCGTGGTCTTCTAGGAAGTCTCTTGAATTTTGGTGGGTGCAATGTTTCATTTTGAATATAAACAGGTACATCCCACTCGCTCCGATCTGGCAAAGGCTCTATTGAATTGTTGTACGTGATCAGCAAAGTCTTCGATTTGTACAGATCAGAACAATATGATTCAGGCGATAGATGCTTCTTTTTCAAAATGGCCTAAGCATGCGAACAAGGTATTTCATCCACCTGAAATCTATTACAAGTACACGTTTTATTTTCAATACATGCTATAAATTTTGTACCTTCATGATCGACGCTATGCACAAAATTACTTGTTGCAACAACCTACCAACAAAAACTAATTTTCAAATTAGACAACACTGTTAAATGCATAGGAGAATAAAATAATCAGACATGATTTCATCGTACCGTCATACGTGTTGACCGTGCTTCATTTTCAGCTAGAATTTTCTGAGGTTTACCACAAAGCATTGTAAAAGTATTAGTAGCATATGTATGATTTTGAAATTCCATCTCCTAAACATTTGTCTAACTTCTTCAAGAAAATCATAAACTGGCAATTCTCTGGCTGAAACAAGTGCAACATTAATGAATTCTGCGATGTTCGACGTCATAAGAAATCCTTGATCAACTGTTGCATACATTGTCGCCCATTTCTCAAAACCTGCATCTTTCAAATAATCCTTTACCTGAACATCAACATGGTCAACCTTTTGCATCAGCATATCAAACTCTAAAATCTTGTATGTCTTTACCATGACATAAAACAATTCTGATAGCTTATTGTGTGATTTTTTATAACATTTTTTCACATTACTCCAAAGATTTCATATGTAGGCATAATGTGGCACAACATCATACACTTTTGGAACAATCTTTATAATACTCTCATTCTGATCGGATACCACACAAATATTTTACTTCTGACCATGAGCTTCTCTAAATTGTTCAAAGAATCAAGTCTAGGAAGCATCATTTTACGAATTAACAATACCATAATCTAGAGGCCATATGTTTCCTGGTTAAGAATATCAAATTTTAAATAAAATATGAACTAAAAGTTACACATAAAATTTTAATTTTAATTGAATTGCATCCATTTAATAATATTACCTGCCCCATCTAAAGTACTCGCAGATACAAATGTTCTGTTATAAGTCCGCCTGAGATGGTTGCCATCTACTATAACAATTAGTCTACAGCTTTTGAACCCCTTTATGAATGGAAACAGAGCAGTAAACAGATACAAAATTCATCTTCCTCTGTTTTCTTCATTGTTATATGCAAATCAGGATAAGTAGAATCCAAAATGTATAAGTAACTCAACAATTTACTATAAGAATGTGACGATTTTCCTCTTATCGAATTCATATCTTTTTCCTTCGCCCATCATGCCACAATGTATGTTACATCCACTCCAAGATCTATTTTAATATTATCTTGTATATCTTTCAATGTTAACTTCCTCTTATGATTCACTAGTTTTGGATTAACTATTCCTCCAACTAAATTGCTAGTTGCTTGTCGCTGAGAATACACTTGATCCTTTAGGGGACAAGTATGTTGATCTATGAAATTCTGATTTTGAACATCTCTAAAAAGTTTATATTAGACGACTTCATTATCCATTCACAATTTTCCGTCACACAAACAAGTGTATACCTGTTATACATACGAATAAAAAGTAAACATAAACAAACAAATACATATAAAAAAATTATTTTTCGAATACATGACTTCATAGATTAAAAATTATAAATTCACTTACCTTATTGTATTTGACCTCTTAGCTTTCTATTGGAACCTATGGTCAATTGCATATTGTGTCATCACAACCTTTAGAGTTCTATTGCTTTTGTAAACTTGATCTTCCATTACTTTTTTCTGGTTGGTGTCTGAAATAATCTCATAATTCATACTATTACTAACATGGGGCACACTTAGTGCTAATTCTTCTTTGTCATTCGTGTCATTTGCATCTATTACTGACATACCAACCCCTTCTTCTTGTGTATTTCTATCAAACAACTCAATATCCCTAACAACTACACTTACACAAATGGGATACTTTGTTAAAGTTTTGCTCTTTTTTTCAGAGAAACATACACTCGTACCCCCATATCATTGGGTATTTCCAATGATACAGCTACACCTTCAATCTTATACTTCAACTTCATTGAATTGTATCTCAAATCAACATCAACTTGTTTAGCAACTTCTTCAACCAACTCTCTAAATGTTACATATTCTTTGATCATTATAGCCTCTGTCGTGTAGTCAACATAACAATTATCAGCGTTCCATCTTCTCGAATGCATTATCATCAAACTAATGCTACCCATATCTTACTGATTTTCACCTACAAAAAATTAATAATAAAGGGCGAAAATTATATTCCATTCATACATGAAAAAAATTATATTCCCAAATACAATTTAAACAGATGTATCCATACAACAAACAAACCATTATGTGTAAAATATAAGTCATACTTCTTTTCAATAAAAAAATTAATGAAATACATTTCACATTTATTCAAAACCTTTATTGGTATTCCGGTTTGAAGCTAAGTGGTATCCATTGTTATTCCACGTTATATCATAAAAAAATTACACATTTTGCACCCGATAAATTCGTTCAATTCACATCTTGTATCCTGCATCATACATGTTTGACTCAACATAAGAATACAAGTTCTTGATAACAAATTTCTCTGGATGAATATCATAGTTTTCAAATACATGAAGATATTAATTTTTAAATACACGAAGAATTTGCATTTCACAAAATAACTAAAATAAATTTGTCCAAAAAAAAAATCATTAAATGTATTTCAGTCATACATGAAAAGTTATCTTAAAAAAGAAAACAACCGCTACAATTGTATTTCAACGTAAAGATATTGTATTCCAAAAGTTTTTGTCCCAGGTAGGTCATCTTCTCCATTCTAATTTCTTACTGTGTTTCTTTTCGCTGCCATTTTTATTTTCATATTTCATATACTGATACACATAGATCCTCCTGTTGACACCCAATTTTGACCTTCCACGACATAAATTAACTATCGAGCTTCTTCGAATTTTTAATGATCCAAAAATAATTATAATTAAAATAAATTTTAAAATTCTCTTAAATATTTTATGGTGATTCGTTGATTTTAAAATGTTACATATACATATTCTCTTTATCTTTATGCATATTTTAATTGTATTCTTATATCTAATTATCGATATTTTATTCTGATTAATTTCCCAATTATCTTTAAAAAATGAATTTATTTGTTTTTTAATTTAATTATTTTGTTTTGTTAATTTCAAGATGCTTTTTAATTAATTTTTATTGATTTCGTCTCGTGGTCAATTTAATCAATTTCTCCAAAATTGACTACATTTTAAATGTCCCCTTTGCAATTAAATTGACTATTTCCTAAATCTAATTTCCCTCCATTAATTCCCAATCCCATTATCCCCTAGCCCACCATTTTTTCCACTCCCTTGTCAGCCCGAAATAAACCCAACCAATCCCAATTCCCTTACCCCTCCATTGCAGCCCAACAGATTCCCTCAGCCCAACCCGCCTAGCCCTAGACCCGGCCCACCTCCCTTCTTCTTTCTTCAACACAACACACACAACACAAATACACTCAATACAACAAACACAAACATATACACATTACACACAAATACACACACAACACTCATCTTTCTCACAGCCACCGACACTGCCAGCCTCGTCGCTTTCCGCACGCACACACACAGCACGCCGACGACCCACACCAGCACACACACAACAGCCAGACGCGTCTCCCTCACGGCCCAAAGCTCCCTCACGCACTACAGCCACCTCACACTCCCTCTCTCCACAACAACTCTTTCCACGCCCCTCAACTCTCGTCACTCGCGTCCTCTCTCCCTCACCCAAATCTCCCTCTTTCTATCCATTCCCTCATCATAACCGTCGACCCCATCCCTACTAACTCGATAATGTTTTCTACGTTCAACAACCACGGGTCCCTTTCCCCGCTGTCCTGCACCCTCAACGCTCCTTTTGATTAAAAATTTGAATTTCGAATTGATTTGGGGATCCCAAAAAATCCACTCTTTGTTTTCCCCTTTTTGGAGCTTTATTTTCCCCTTAAAGCTCCATTTCTTGCGGAGAGGGAAAGAAGGAGAAGGAGAGAGATAGACAGACACAGAGAGGGACAGATAGGGAAAGAGACGAAGATAGAAAGAGAGATAGGGAGAGACAGAGACAGAGACAGAGACAGCCGAGAGGGAGATAGAAGGCAGACATACAGAGGGAGATAGAAAGAGAGATAGGGAGAGACAGAACAGAGGGAGATAGAATACAGAGACATATAGAGAGACGGAGAGAGACAGCAAAAAGAGAGAGCCGAGAAATAGAGGGGACGGGAACAAACAGTGAGAGGAGAGGGAGAGAGAGCCAGGAGAAACACGAATACATAGATAAAAGAGAGAGAACACAGAGAGAAACAAAGAAAGAGTAACGATTTCATTCGCAAACCTCACTAAAAGTTTTAGAGTTGGCATTCGGGTTTTCTGTTCTGTGGTGTGAAAATTACATCCCGAAGCTCGTCGTCCCGGTTCGTTGCTTCAAAAAAGGTAGCGTCTTGACCTCTCATATTCTTGGCGTTTAAATATTATGTGTTGGATGTATTTTGCTGAAGATTTGGTTCTGAATCGTGTTACTGAGCGTCTATGTGGTATGATATTAACTTGTGGGCGTCTGTATTGTGTTGATTTCGTGTTTCTTGTTCAATATACTTACGTTTGAGTCTATTCTAAGTGTTTCCA
>JBCEWC010022401.1:0-10043 GCA_038996855.1 Solanum aculeatissimum | reverse complement strand
ATTTTTATTAGTTAATGTGATTTAAAAAAATAAAATAACAAAAGAATTCTTTAAAAATAATATTTTAATTAGTAATATAATATGTTTAAAAAGAAAAAATATATATATATACACATTCATTTAAAGAAAGGTATTTCTGACCCATTTGGTAACAATAAGGGCATTTTGAACCCTTTTCCATTAGTATCAGGGCATTTTTTACCCATTTCTAATAATACAAGGGCATAAATGATCTAAAGTATAAACGGATGACATTTTTACTTCTTTTTTATAGTATAAGGGCATTTTTAACCCTTTTCCCTTTATCATGTCGTATTTATTGTTAAATCTATATTGATACCAAATATTTGTTGGCCTTTCGTGACTAATTTTTTTATATAATTTTAGGTCTACTCCATCCCCTTTTTAACACATGTTAGGGTATATACTATTAATTATGGATTTAGACATAATATTCTAACAATTTCCAGGATTCAATATCTAAGTGGGAGATTGTTAGGGTATATACTATTAACCATGCATTTATATATAGTATATTATAATAATTGTGATGGTTAAAAGTTTAAGTGGGAGATTGTTGGGATATATACTATTAACCATAGAATATATACTATTAACCATGAGTTTAGACATAGTATTTATTATAGAACAATGTTTATTCAATTTTTAATAAAAATTTTAATAGACCGTATAATTGTTTATGTGTCTATTTACTTATATAGTAGATGATTTAGTGTATAGAGTTTTAGCTTATACACAGAGGATTAAATCATCGGTTCTTATAAGTATAAAATTTTTCGTTCACAATCTAAGATGGAATTTGGACAAGTCATCGGTATGATTGTAGCACAAGATTATATATAATTTATCTTGATTATGGAAACGGTGTAATTCCAACTTCTTGTGCTAGTGTATATTGTATGTATTGAACGGGACCGAGTAGAGATAGTTGTTTCAAACTGACTAATAAAACATATCTAAACTGTTAAATGTACTTATATTCTCAATCCTGGTATAACTATTATGATCTGTATATATTATTTATCATTTTGATTTATTAAAAGGTGAGATTCTAATATGGATCAATATGCCTGGTAGATTGGATGATAATAATATATATTGGTAAAATAATAAGTTAGTTGATGGAATCCATGTCTCGATATAGAGATTGATGATACGCATTTTGAGAAGCTTATAAGTTTTCATTGTGTCAAACATTGCAAGTGGATTTATGAATCTGACACATGAAATAAGTTAAGCAGTGCTCTAAAGGAAATTAATCCTTAAATCAAATTCGTCAGTAATTTAATTTATTGATTATTATTTGTAATCTTAACATGGGGAATTACATAAGTGTTTAATGGAAAATTTCAAAATATAAATAGACGAGTGTAATTATGAATTTTTAGTGGAATGATTTGTAATTTATTATGGTAAGAATAATGTCAAATTAATTATTTGAATTATTTCCATAAAAAGGAGCCTCAATAATTAATTATGTGGTCCCTACAGTGTCCATATTTAACTAGAACTCAAAATCCTATTTCTAATAAAAGAAGGACACATTTTAGTTTCTTGTTTTCCAAAAAAAGTGTTTTTCCTTCTTCCTTTTAGATTTGGAAAGGTCCTTTATAAATAAGGGTTTTCTTAACCTAGAAAAGGGGATTGAATGAAAAGGAATTAGGATTTCTATACAATGTTTGTCCACCCAAGTATTGAAAGAGTTCAGATGTGAACTTGAAATCACTATAGAAAACCGCAGTCTAACTTGTGGATTCGCTTGAGGGTATATGGTCACGCTTCAAGAGGTATTTATCGAATTAAACTTCATAAAGTTTTTGTGTTCTAGCATGATTAATGTAATCTAGCATAAACATATGTGATTTAGCATAAACGTATGTGTTATCTATTATTCATGTAAGTAGTACAATTCTAATATGCTTTCGCTGCGCATATGATTTTTCAACGACACATTCATCTCATCATAGGTTTACACCTATGAATGAGGTGCATCTATATATCGACACTAGGCATGTCCAAACTATCTCAGACAACTTTTTCTCATTTTATCCTCAAATATGTATTATTTGCACCTTCCGACAAATATGATCATTTATAATTAATTTTATCTAATATAATTTGACTGCATATCTATCTTAGTGTCCACATCTCTATGCACTCATCTTATGGATATGTTGGACCTTAGCAACCCAACATTTATTACCATATAATATTACATATCTTATAACTATATAGAACTCATGTTTCACTTTGATAAGCATCCTTCTAGTTATCACATAATACTCTATAGCACTTCTACATTTCAACTATTTGATTTCAATCATATATGTAATATATTCATCTATTATTCAATTTTCTTTAAAAAAAACGAATTTATACATCTAAATCATTTGCATTTAGGCCTCACTATAGCTCTATCTCATCTAGTCTCCTCTCAAGTTTTCTCATCTCATATTGACTAGTCATAAAATGTATGTATTCGATCTTATTTCTACATATTTTAAAATTTTTGTTCATTAAAATATTTCTCTATAATTCAAACTTTTAGTTGACATTCTCATTAATATCGTTAATCAACACAATATTATGCACGAATAACATATATTATAGGACAAAATTTTGTATTTATATTGATTATATATTACTGATTGGGGTAATTGAATTGACAAATTTATCATATTAGAATTTATATGTAGGAGAACATATTTCTTTGTAGTTGTACTTATAAGTTCGGCATGAACACTGAATGCTATTAATAGTTTAATAACTCTATTTAATATATCCTAACCCACATTATGTAAAAATAATATTGTAGATAGATTCTTCCTCCATTCATTTTTATTTATCAATTTTGAACTTTACATGTTCTTTAAAAAATAATAATTGATATGAATATTTTACTATTTGTATCTATATTAATTTATGTTTAGCATTGTCTTGTAAATAATGCTAAAAGTCAAATATAAAACGAAAAATTCTTCTAAAATAAAATTTTAATTTTTAAAATAGCGAATATATAAAAATAATGGAGGGGATACTAAAGTAAAATATTACTATTTGAACCTTGACGAGATCTTACATAGAATAAAATAGGCACAATACATAAATTGACTCTTTAACTTGGAGTCAAATTTTAAGTTGAAACTCCAACTTTCAAAATGCACAAACAGACACTCCAACTTGCCCGTTTTTTATTAAGTAGGCACAGGCATCCTACCTGGCAAATTGCGTGAGACACACGAAATTGGAGCGCATGAGAGTGCTTTTTTTGAAGCCCACAACGATAAAAAGGAATTGAATTGTCTATTTTACCCCTAATCCCTTCCTTTATATATATACCATTATTTTTAAATCTAAAATACAATTTCTTCTTCTTTCTATTAAAAATACACAAGCATTTTTCTCTCCCTTTTTTTGCACGATTTCTACCTTTTTTAATATATAATGACTTTAATTTTTTTTGTCATTGTGGAAAAAGAACTATAATGAAGATTTCTTGGTCAACAAATAATCCAGGTTGTTGGTTTCTTGGATGTGAAGATGGTCGAGTATGATTTTATTTTGCCTTTTATTTTATATAACTATTTTTTTGTTTAAATTCTAATATTCATGATTCAATTTTTATGGTTACTTTGTTGTTTGTAAACAGGTTGGATGTAAGTTTTTTAGGTGGTGTGAAATGGATTATACTGAACATGCTAGAATTGCGATTTCGGGATTACAGAAGAGGATACAGAAGCATGATGAAGAAAAGGAAAAAATAAGGAGGAAATATCGAATTTTGTTGTTCATTGTGATACTATGTTGGATTTATAGAGAGTTCTTTTTGTAGTAATTGTTATGTATGCTGATTTTTGAAATTATTTTGCTTGTAATGTAGTTGTTTTAGGGGGATGGCTACTTATATCTCTTATAATAATGCAAATTGATTTAACTTGGCAAATCGTTAGCTTTAATTTTGAACAAGTGTTTCAACACTTCATCACTTCAATATACGCACTAGAACCACAATTTGCGCATATGCACATACACTGGATCAAGATCACTTCAAGGCACTTCAATATAGGCACTAAGAAGCAACTTAACATAGTTTAAGTAGTCTTACATAACCATAATGGCATCTAAACAGTTGTGCAAGCATACATCAAATAATAAAAAATACATCATTGTTTAATAAAAAATATATAAAAGTAATATCAACATCATTATTTTTCACAATGAAAACACATCATCAACACTGTTGAAATCTTATGGAGTAGACTTGGATTTGATTTGCAACTTTTTTCTCTGTGACATTAGTTGAAGTTGATTTTCAGTCAAAACATTCTTTCCTTTCCATTTGAATCCAAGGTCAACATTTGTTTGTGATGCATCCTTGAATGACCCACTTAAGATTACTCTTTCACTTGCTATTCCAGGCTGAATTATTACTTTATATTATTTTTCAAAATAGATAAATAAAGATGTAAAAGAATTACGTAAAAGAATATACTTACATTAATCACTTGTCTTCTGAATTATGTATCTGTGTATACACCAAATCCCATAGTTGTTGATTTTTTTCTTCCAGTTGAACTTGTAGCACCAGTTGGTTGTTTCCTCTTATTTCCTATAACTTTTGAGGCTTCCAGACATAAAGAAGAGGAATATTGAGTGTTTGGTTGTGAATGTTGTTCAGTTGACTGTGAAGGTTGTCTAGTAGACTGTGAAGGCTAAGTGACATGTTGAGTGTACTGTGAAGGCTGTTCCGTGGGTTGTGAAGGATGTGTGCTGGATTGTGAAGGTTGTAGAGTGACATGTTAATCAAGGAACAAAATTAGATATATAAATAAGTCATGCTTATAAATAATCATAATCATAAAATGAGATAGGAATGGTTGTTTCTTACCACTTTACAACCTCTTTTGTTGTGCCCAACTTGATGGCATATGGAAATGACATTTTGACTTCATTCTTTGATGCTTTCCCCCACTTCTTTTTTCTTGGTTCATCTTTATCTTTTCTTCTAGATTTGTCTGGTCTTTCAGGCATTGGCTTCACTTCAGGGGGCTCAATTGGTGGATTATTAGTTTCAGGCCACATGATCATATTAGTTATAGGCTATAAGAAGTACTTATAAGCATGTAGAAATGTCTCTTTTCTGTACCAATGGTCCACATAAGCTTCTGGTTCTTTCCCCATGTGATACAAAGCACAAACTACATGTTGACAAGGGATACCCCTCAACTGCCACAACCTACAGGTACAAGTCTTTTTAACCATGTCAACTACATGTCTATATTCTCCTTCTTGGATCTCAAATCCAATGTCATGATTCCAGTTCACCCTTAGTTTTCTATCAATTTTTTTATTTTCCTCTAAAACTAGCCTTGCCATAGGTGAAATATCACTTATTCAAGTACTTGCAAACTTAATCATATCCCCATGTCTATCTATCATTTTGTGTCTAATATCTTCAAGCATACTAATCACAAATTTGTGTCTAGGACCAACAATCCATGAATATATATTTCACACATATTATTTTCCACCACATCACACTTGGATGTTTCACTAAATAAAGCTCTATACCAATATTCTTTGTTATAGACAAGCAAAGACTCACATATTCATCACCAAGCTTTCCCAACTATGTAAACTCATCTTTCAATTTTACCTCAAAACTAGCTTTGACACACCTCCAAAATGATTTTCTCCTCTTTTCACCTCTCCATTTCTTATGCAAGTTTGTCCAAATGTGTCTTGCACACATTCTTCTTTCAGCAAAAGGAAGTAACTCAGCAACAACTGACTCAAGGCCCTAGCATTTTAGTAGTTTAGTTTAAAAAACAAATGCGATAGAAATGTGAAACAAGATTAACAATGTCTAGATTTAGTGTAGTTTGATATCTAGATTTAGTGTAGTTTGATGTCCAAATTTACATGAAATGTCCAGCTAAGGATTCTAGTTTTTCTCTAGATTTAGTGTAGCTAAGTTCGAGTGTAGCTAAGGATTCTGTCCCTAAAGCTTAGTGCAAGTTTCAATCCAAATTTAGTGTCAGTTTTTGCCTAGATTTAGTGTTAGTTTTTGTTCAGCTAAAAATAGACATGAGCTAACAACTAACAAACAAACACCATTAATTCCAGCTAACAAACAAACACCATTAAATAACATGCCATGAAATGAGGCAATTAACAAGCACCACTAATTACAACCAACAGTTTACTAAGATGCCTCTAGTTTAACTAATTGAAATGAGACAACTACAAACATCATTGACTAACTGAAATACGACAAGTAATTAATCACATTAACTACCTAGAATGAGATAAAACTGAGACAAAAACTTAGGCATCAACCTCTAGGATTTAACAAACATATGACACATAACAAATGAGAGAAATGAGACAGAATAGTTTAAATGAGATAGAATGACATAAATAAATACTTTTTGCATATCAAACATGATTGTTATGTCATATCCATCACCAAGTTGCAAATCTTCAATGAGATATCTTAAGAACCAACTCCAAGAGTGTTTAGTTTCTTGATCCACCAATGCACAAGCTATTGGATATATTTGTTGGTTTTCATTTTTTTCAATAGCCACCAATAACTCTCCTTTACAAGCACCCTTCAAAAAACAACCATCTAGGCCTATAATCTTCCTACTACCTTCTAACCATCCATTCTTCAATGCAGCAAAGCACACATAGAAGTATTTAAACAAGTGTTTGCCAGGAATTGTTTCATTATCAGTTCTCACCCAACAAGAGGTTCCAAGATTTGTACTCTTGATCATATTAGCATAGTCCAATAATTTTAAAAACTCAAGCTTCCAATTACCCATGAACTTGGAAATGACATTTTGTTTTGTCCTATAACATATTGATCTTCCCACTTTTAATTCCCATTCTTTTCTTATTATTTCTTGAAGCTTATGAACCCTAATGTCAGGATGAGATATTATTATATCCCTTATTTTCATTTTCACATATTTTGTTGTGCACAATTTGTTCATGTTCTTTGTAAGACACGTATGAGCAGGATAGTATTTGCTCACAAAATTTTTTTCTGTATCTTTATCCAAGCTAGCAAACACTTCCCATTTACAGTTTCCAACACATCTCACTTTAACCCTATGACGTTCGTTGGGTTTAATCTTTAATTAAACTTTATGTTGCACATCATAATCAGCAACAACCTTTCTAAACTGAATTGCACTCTCAAATATCATACCCAATTCAAAGAAAGAAATGGTAGAAGAAGAATCATACCTCAATTTGTTGTTTTTTCTTCTTGAAGGTAAATCCACACCTGGTTGTGCCAAGACATCAAGTTCATCAGCACTGTCTTTACTTGGTTCATCTGATGAACCAATAAACTCTTCATCACTTTCTAACTTACCATGATATTTGGTTGCCTTGTTTGTGAAAATTATATTCTCAAAACCCTTATCTATACCAGTCTCTCCAAGCTCAACTTCTTGTTGTTTGAAATTGTCCTTTGACCTTTTTTTTCTCTTTCCAGCCTCACTTTTTTTTCTCTCTTTGTTTTTCCCTGAAAGTTCTCAATTCTTCATCAACGTCACTATTATCTTGATCTGAAACATCATCTAAGTCATCCTCTTCAAAGTCAAGAGATTCACTAGT
Source organism: Solanum aculeatissimum (assembly GCA_038996855.1). Taxonomy (NCBI): domain Eukaryota; kingdom Viridiplantae; phylum Streptophyta; class Magnoliopsida; order Solanales; family Solanaceae; genus Solanum; species Solanum aculeatissimum. Next base: position 2,390 of record JBCEWC010022401.1, on the reverse strand, counting down.
TTCTTTCTCTGAAAGTTGTTCAACTCCACCTACCTTATTGATATCACCCTCTGAATAAGAAACTTTAGACATTTTTCCGGTTTCTTTATTAATTTTTGGACCAGAAAATGTTCCCAAAGAATTTGTGGACCCCACCTCTTTAGCAGTCATGTGTTTCAAGAATATCTTAAAAGATGATCCACTCCACAAATCTTTAATACAATTATATAGTTGATTATCACTTTCTATCTTGACAAATTTATGGGTAATAGCATCTTCAGTAAAAAAATCCTCAACTTCATCATATCCAAGATCTTTTGCATAAGATTTCAATTCGGTCAAAGAGAAGTGGTCCTTGTCTATGCAAAATACACAATTTTCTAATTTCAAAATATACCTACCTTTATAAAAGTGATCACCATGGTGGAAAATAGCTATAAGATGACCCATATCACCAAACCTGTAGAAGAAAAGTGAATTTACAATAAAAAACTACAAAACGATGATAACTTCTACTAAAAATATACTTTAAAAATGGAAAAATTAAACATACCCGGACTAAATAAAGGAACAATAACAAGAAAACATGCAATGAATGATAATTTCGACCATAAATCTTCAGAGATTTGGTGATTTTTCGATGGAATTTTCGACCATAACCGGACAACCTAGGGTTTTGTTCTTACACTGAAAAGGGGCAAATGAGGGGACTTTACACGTTTTGCCCCTTTTGTCAAATTTTAACTTTTTTTTTAATAATAATACGTGTAAAATTACATATAAAGTTTTTTATTACGTGGAATAATGTGGCAAATTAGACTTTTCTCCGAAACCTACTCTTTAAGTCAATTTTCAAATGGATTTTTATTTAAGTAAGGTTTAAACAAGTTTTTAATATTTTAAATTAATTTTTGAAAGTTAGTCAAATTTTTCTAATCGTCGGTTGACCGCACTTAAGTGGCCACTTTAAGTGATTAATTTCTTCTTAAAGTGGAAATTGAACCCCTTACCCGAATCTTTGAAATTTTAAAATCCCTCTGTTAGGTTTTAAAATTAAAAAATAAGTTTTCTTAATTTTATCTTTAAAAATTAAGTGGCGACTCTGTAATTTCGTAAATTCGGTTGTTACTTAAATTAATTAGGTAATTAATCGAATTTTCGGAGCAAAGTCATTTTTTGTTAAGACAATGGCAATAGTTAGCTTAATAATAATTGTAATTATTTGTCAAGACGAAATGACTTAGTCACAAACTTATTATTGTGATAAATTTTTTATAGTTTATAATTAGATTTTACCATGAGTTAATTTTTTATAGCACTATTATTCTCGTATTGTTAAAGGTGCTAATCATTTTATTCTATTCGATTCAATATTATATATATACTTATGAATTTCAAATAAATACATTATTATATCCAATTGATTTTGATTAACAAATTATATCAAGCTTAAATATAACTTCATCAAGTCTTACTGAAACTTCATAATGCTCACATACTTCTAGAATTATTATTTGACTCAAACTTATTTCATCAGGTTAATATCTTTATTGATATAATCTGATTGGAGGTGTTTATCGTTTGATTTAATTCAATTTTATTTGTAAGTTTTATCAAACTAATATTTTATCTTTTTGTAATATGTTGTTTTTGGATGTTAGTTGTACTTTTTAAAAAAAAAAATGTAATCATATTGTCATATTTTATTTAGATTTGCAATATGAATTAGTTAAGAATATAAATCGATTAACTGATTGTTTAGTGAATATAATTAACATACACACATTAATAAAAAAGCGATATTGACATTTTATTTTTTAAATTTTTTTATTGATAATTTTTAATTTTTGAATATTATATTTTAACCTTAACATTTAAATTCATATATTTTTTGTATTTTCATTTCAAACTAAAAATCACAATTCAAAATATACATTTTGCGTAAATTCAACTTGAAATAATGGTAGACCAATTACGAACAATTATTAAGGTTGTCTCCAATCTTGCTCGACTCGGGGCGATCACTTGATCAGGGTGTTAAATTTTGTTGTTCGTCACTTCAAAAATAGGAATTCAAATTTTAGAATTATTAGAAATTTAATCTTTTTTTGTTTCATTTTAGTTTTTCATTTACTCGTGTGCACAACTAATATAAACTGAGGGTCTCACGAAAATAAGTTCTCTACCTTTATGATCTAGTGATAAGATTTGCGTACACTCTACCCTTTTAAGATTCAATTTATGAAATTTCTCTAGATCTTTATTGTTGTTATGGTAGGACAACTCAAATATTTTAGAAAGAAGAGTTAATAACAAAACTAACAATATCATAACGGATAGAGAAATATGTATTTTAAAATAAGATTTATTTAATATAAATAGTTAACCTTTTGCATTAACTTAAAGTAAAG
>JBCEWC010022400.1:0-10044 GCA_038996855.1 Solanum aculeatissimum | reverse complement strand
ATATAAGTTCAACAACTAAACACACGTGTCTTACATGGCATAATCACACATATATATAGGACGTGAATTGCCATGTAGGACACCGAATAAGACATGTGTCTATTTGATCAACTCTATACAAGTTTAAGTATCTACTTGTGCATACTCAAAATTGGAGAACATATACGTCCGCTAAGGTCAAATTAAAGATCATATTTAAATATTATGCTCTCTTTTTTTTTGGTTAACTAATTATTATGCTAATTCAAATTAAACTCATTCAAATTCTAATGGTAAAGAAGTAGGGATGAAGTCCACACGGTGTAGTATGTGTATGTACACATAGCAAAAGGAGACCTTTAGAATATTTTTTCCCCTTTTCCTTTTGGTGCCAAGAAATTAAAATTGGGAGTAGATGAAAAGGTACATGCTAACTGATAAAGAAGAAAAGACTCAACAAAAACATATAGTACTATCTTGAGCCATGAACTCTCTTGGAATGGAAGAAAATACCAATCCCCAAACAGTGTTAGTCATGAAGTGAGAGTTAGAAGAAAAGATGATGAGAGAAGACTAGGGAATTGTTATATCATCAAGTAATAACATGAGGTGTCAAGACTGTGGAAATCAAGCAAAGAAAGATTGTCCATATTTGAGATGCAGAACATGTTGTAAAAGCCAAGGGTATCAATGTCAGACTCATGTCAAGAGCACTTGGATCCCAGTCTCAACAAGGCGTCCACGACAGCAACAAGTTTCTACTATTCAACAACCAAACCCTAAAAGACACAGAGAAAATCAAGCGCTATTACCAACAGGTACTAAATTCACAGTTCATAGAGATTTCTTCACCATTGCAATTTGTTTACTAGCTAGTAACATGAAACCCTAGCTAGCTTGGAATATAATTAAAATCTATATGAGTAAAACAATTATATCTAACTATTCATTAAAAATGAGATTATTACCTGGACACGATAATCAGTACACCAAAAATGCCTTCTTTCTGATCCTCTTTAATTAATAGAGAACGGAAAATTATTACTAGTAAATATTAAGTGGAATTACAAGAGTCTTGGAGAATGAGGGACACAAAGGGATTCATTTTTTAAAAAAAAAAAAAAATACAGCATGTGCTACAATAACTTAGCTCCCATTTGTCCCGACTTTAAAATGGAACTTCAAAATTGAGTTCTGAAAGTTGTGTTTCCATATGCATTTTATTTGAAAAAAAAAAAAGATTTTATGAGTGGAAGTGAAATTTAGTTCTAAAAAAAAGGAAAGGTCTGAGCTAGTTTTTGGAACTTGAAATTTTTTTGAAGATATATGATGTAAAACGCCAAACACTAGCTTAATAGTACAAAAACTCATTAGTCTAGGTGTCATCAATTGTATGTATACAAGTTATATTTTCTTTTACTTAATTTGGAAACTCTAATTATTACAACCTTTAATTAAGTAGGTGGAGAAGAAGAAGAAGAACTTCCATCGGAAGTGTTTTTACCAGCATTATTTCGTTGTGTCCGAGTAAGTTCAGTAGACAATGTGGTGGATCAATATGCCTATCACACATCAGTGAATATAGCAGGACATGTTTTTAAAGGGATATTATATGATCAAGGCTTTGACAACAATATGCCTAAGGAAAATTCCTCAAGTGGTTTTCACCACTACCACCAATTTACAAATTTAATACCACCATCTACTTCTTACCCTACTCCCATTACTACTTTCATGCCTGGTACCCAATTTTTCCAACACCCAAAATCATCTTAAAACAAGGATTTCTGCTAGCCTGTGTTGCTCCAAAATTATCGTTGGACTCTTCAAAAGTTGTTCATTTTGAAGAATTGATTGACACGAGTAGGATTTGAGCAACATATATATTGCTTGCTAGATCTTATATCTTTAGCTATATGTTTATGTGCATTATATTCCAAGTGTACATATCAATAAAGCTTTCATAATAAAGGCGTTTACCATCTATTCTTGATTCAACACACTTGTACTATATAAAGTGTCCGAGTAGATATTGTTACTTTCCATAGTACTATTAGTATTTGATTAGTTCTGTGTCAAATATGCTTTTTCCGTGTAGAATGGAAATTTTCTCTAAGATAGATAGAATATGTGTTTTCTTTCTCCAATTAGAGGTTATGTTCAAAGAGGACTAAGAGCCAGATGTTGTGCTTGCAAGTAAGCTTGTGACATATCAAGTTTTGATCGAGAAAAGGGTTGAAGAAGAAGGAAAAGGAAGGAAAAGACAACATTAGTGTGTATATGTAAATATATTTGTAAATTAAGAGATGAAGGGGAGTAGTTGTATATTTTGGAATTACCAATGAAGAATTATTTGCCTTTGGTCTGAAAATCTTGATTAATATGATGGCATATGTATCTGCAAGTTTGTCTTTTTCATGAATTTCTCCCTGCGGCCGCATTGCGTTTATAAAGAATTAATTAATTAATTAATTGGTTGTTTATCAACTCCGAAACCGCTTTTCTCCTCATTATCCGGTTCTTTGCCTGTTAAGTGTGCTCAAGATTAAATTATATACAATGAAGTTTTTTTTTTTTTTCTAATTACTAGTATAATTTTACCTTAAAGTGCTTCATCAACCTTGGATACGTTGATCAAAATCAATGGAGAAATTCAAGATAAATGCCTTGAATAAAAGCTAAGATGAAATTGAAAGAAAAAGGAATAGTAATTTCTATGTACTCAGTTCATGTCATTTTATCTCCTTATATTCTGCTCTTGATCAATATATTCTCTCCTAAATACCTTGTCACTTTTTTTAAATGTCTCATAATTTAGTCTAACTCTATATTTATATATTGAAATTATTTTAGATAATTTTTTATCATTTGTATCCAACCTTCAAATCTTCACCGATATCACAAGCCCTCAGTCACCTGAGTCCAAACAACTTATTAAGGTTTACCTTATATAGTAGGTCCATTATTTTGTTTAGGTTACTAATGCATTATATTCAGTGTAAAAAATATAAGTTTTTGAGCAACTTAATGGTGCAAAACTTTTTACCACCCTAGCAGTATGTTTAATATGTCAAACCCAATGCAATGTGTCCATTTGAATGGAAAATAGAGGCTAACTCTTGGACCATATTTTTAATTGTATTTAGCGTGTGCTACAAAAAAACTAACGTGTTCTTGAGGTTGAGTAAATTTGGAATTCAAACTTCAAAGAGAAATGTATGCAGTCATGAGTACTTCTCCCTACACTAGTCCTCTTTTTGTACGTATAAAGTTCAACATAATTCTGATCAATTCCTCCAAATTCACACCCTTTCATATCTACTTTTGTTTATGTTTTTAATACTAAAAATATGCAGAGTTATTTACAGAAGGATTAAAGAAGATGGTTATTTTATGCAGGTGTCATAAGTATTTTTCTCTTTGTTAAATAATTGAGTAGGTATAGGAGCATTGTCCTTTTTCATCTTTTAATGCATGTGCTTATCTAATTAGTTAGGGTTCATCAAGTTGTTACTTTCTTAAGAACCTCCATGATGTAGGTCCTTTATCTTGCATCTCAATTTTGATCATTTTTCCCTATGCAAATTAAGGATGAATTTTCCTAATTTTACTGGTTATCATGAGTTAGTATATATATATATCCAAACATAATAATTCCTAATTCACAAAGTTATTTATCTTTCCCTTTAAATATGTTATTTTTTATTAGTAGTTGAACTTATATCTGGTGAGATATAAATTTTTTTAACTTATATTCACTCAAAAGACCTTTATTGGACAACCAATTTTAGTTAACCCGTAATTGCAGGCTATCCTCTCCTTTATTTTCAGGTAATTAATTTCATTAATTATTATGGATAATTGTTTATAGTAATATTTTAGGCGATGAACTTATAAAATAAATTTTTTTAAACATTACTAGTATATTGAAATTAGAGTACACATGTATATACAAACACATATATAGACAGACTGATTTCAGCACAATAAATAAAAAAAAATTAAGTGGCAATAATATAAGTACTGCTATATATTAGATATATTTAGCGGCAATAATAAATATAAAAATATTTATAATCAACACTCTATATAAATATCGTTAATGAATTTAATCATTCTAGATGCAATGACACTAACTCAATTGTTGTTAACGGAAAATCTATTACTATTGAATGTCTCTTTTTATTGTTGTGTTTAGAAAATCTTTGCCAATTAGCAAATTTTTTTTAAAAAAATTCATCCGATATTCAGAGCGCGCATTAAATTCGACTAAGCAAATCAGCAGTATTGATGGATGATTGCAAGGTAAATACATGAAAAAGAAATCCTGATTATTATAATGAAGAAAGAAAATAATTGATCCTGATGAATAGTAATTAAATCGAAAAGATTATTGCGTGGGCGTCTACTGATTTTAAGATAGCACATGTGATATGTTCAACCTTTTATGCTAAAGACAAATTCACAATAATCAAACGAAATGATAGATACCCCCCTCAATTCCAATACATCCTTACCTTACTACTACTAGACAAGGCAAAAACCTTTTAATTTATAGTATGATCTATCCTTCAAATAAGTTAGATCTTTAATTTTTATTTTTTAAGTGAATTTAGTATTTGACTTTTGCTTTTAAAAGTCAGATTTATAGCTAGCAGGCATAAGTTCGGGGCATAATTTATAAAATATTATAATGCAAAAAGATAATTTTATGTCTCGCAAAAAATTTATTTGTCCTAGCTTAAAGGATAAATATTAAGAATAATTTTTTGAAATGATAAATATTAGATATGTTATTACGGGTCTTAACATTAAATATTGAGTTACAAATTATAACAATAGCCTGTAGCATTTTAAAGGGGGGGGGGGGGGGGCCTTCCAATAAAAAAAATGAGAAAAGAGATAAAACATAATCATTAATATTAATGATTAGATTTAGTTTCACATTAAATTAGGATTATGAAACCTATCATTTATTTGAATTCCATATTTAAGTGTCATGAGAAAAGAGATAAAACATAATCATTAATATTAATGATTAGATTTAATTTCACATTAAATTAGGATTATGAAACCTATCATTTATTTGAATTCCATATTTAAGTGTCAATTCAATTATGATCAGTTGCATAGAACATCAATTAGTTCCTTTTTTTACTCCTTATTTTGCCCACATGATCTTTCAAATTCATTATTTATGTATACCGAAATTAAATCAAAGTTTTTTTCATTTTCCGTTTCTTGTCATTTTTTTATTTTTTTGTGTTGATTTGTTTCATCTGTGTTTCAATAGAAACAGATAGTATATTTTTTTATATTTATACAATATGGTAGAAGATGGGATAATACAGATTAGCGTTTAGTATATCCAAACGGATAGTATATTTTTTATTAACTAAATATACATATAATTTGAATATCATCTATATACCTAACAAACTCAAATATATACCATATGCATATTCAAATTCATACCCCTTCTATACCATATACATACAATTTGGATATACTACAAAAATATTCTAAATGGTAAAATATGCAAACCATTTGGATATACTATAATTTGAACATCATTCACACACACACACGTGTATAAATACTCAAAATATATATCCCTTGTATGCCCATTCTATACAATATGCATATCCAAATATATACCTCATCTATACCATATGCATACAGATTGGATATTGCTGCAAAGATATCCTAAATGGTACCATATGCATACCATTTTGGATACACTACAATTATATACTAAATGGATATTCAATTTAACCATTTGAACACAATACACATATGCACCTTCACATCACAAAATAAAAATCTGTATATACACAAAATATATTAACTTAATAAATACTAAGTCATTCGAACACAAAATATTCAGTGCATATATATAGACAAATACTGAAATCATAGGTGTCACAAGCTATTATTCAGAAATATGGCACTGATAACACCAAAGATATCCAACAAACTTAGTTACTTGTACTATTTGTTGTCCAAGAGATTTAGCAAAAATACAAAAAAAACTTGTACGATGAAATTTAGTTCACTATACCCTTTTTTTTAAAAAAAAAATGGGGGTAGGAGAAAGGGAAATGCGGAGAGAGATTACAACGTGGGGAATCAAATCCTCACCAACAATGTGGATGTTTAGGTAATCAACCAACTGAGCTACTAAGATTTTTCAGTTTACTGTATCCATAAACCACCAAAAAAATTTAAAAAAAAAACAAATGGTATTCCTTCATTTATTTTGCAACTACTTTTCCCTAGACTTTTGAATAGCATATTTCAAAGTGTCAGGAGGGGAGAGGAAAGCATATCTTGCAACTACTTCTTTTTTCAAAAAAACACATTTTTTGTTTTTTATTAATAGCAGATTAGACAAGGAAGGAAGGGAAGAGGAAGAGACTCACTTACATTGGGAGAGTTGCATGGAAAATTCTGATAATTATGTTGATTGAGAAAATTATGGCTGATTGAGACTATTGAAGAAAAAGTGTATATTTTAATAATAACAGAAACCTTAATTATAGCATTATATTGTTATGAAAAGGGAATCTAAATTTATTTATATATATATATTATTAAAGTTATGACTTGAAATTAAAATGTTAAAAGTCATAATTATAAAATATTACATTTAAAATGTGTAATAAATATCCTTAAATTGATGTGTGGAGAAATTTTTACAAATCAAATAATTTAAAGGTTATAACCAATATGGGTAAAAGTTCAAATGACCCCACAAAATCAGGTACCATTGTAATACTATTTTTTAAAATATGAAGTTTTGCTCTAACTCAATTCTAAAAAGCTAGCTCAAGGGGAATTGGGGGGTTGGGGTAGGGGTAGGGGTGGGGGGCGATCTCAAGTTCATATAAGAAGCTAATAATTTTCCCATTCCACTTGTGGGATTAACATCCCTATCATATCCGACATTTGGTGAGTAAACAATTTAATATAGGGATCCAACATTGATAAATCATAAATGTGATGTGCCTACCTCTGACTACCTAGTGTGATTGAGTTGGGCCCAAAATTAATTTATTTACATGGTATTAGAGCAGGACCTATATCACCTGATTTTGGACCCAAAATTAAATTGGCCATACTCCAACAGTCTAGTCAAGAGCGTGAAAAGGGGTGTTGAAAAATCAAAAGGTCTTGCATCGGTAATTAGTGAGATGAATGATTTTCTCATATAGACTTGGATGATCCTCCTCGTTTGAACTAGCTTTTGAGGTCTAATTAGCCTTGAGATCCATTTTTTCCCTAAAAGTCCATCTGACAAAACCCTCCACGTATCGTAAAATCTTATGCGGCCCGTAGATGGGTCTTGTAGAAGATAATTTCATGTTACAGTTGAAGTTCATGAAATCCCGACATACTAATCGTGGAACATAATACGAGTCGTAGACTTGCTCGTGGAGTGTGCCGACACAGTTTTTCTATTTTGATTTGATTTTGTATTTTAGACATTATAAATAGATTTTTAGGTTATTTTTCATAAAGTTTCTAGAGAGTTCGTACTAGTTCATAGTTTTTAGCAGTTTTACAGAGAGAGAAATAAGTTTTATGTTCTTGATTCATATTTTGGTTTATATTGTAGGGTTGGATTTCTTGTTCATCGATTTCTTCGTGTAAGTGCTAAATTATGTTATTCTATATCATGATTCTTGCATCTACACCAATTATGATTAGCTAAATTCACAACTAGAGTTGTGGGAACTATGAAGAACTAACAAGGTAAAATCGGATAATTTATAATTCTTGGAAGGGGTGTGTGAATGTATTGATTATTTCTCTTCATTTTAACTACTTTTTAATGGAAGGCCAACGTTAGAACCCGTCTAATGTTACTTGCCGTATCAAGGAGGTAATGAATAGGAAAAGAGAATAACTAATAGGATTTGATTGAGTTGTTCTCCCCTAATCAACCAAACTGGATCAAGGAGAGGTTGTACGGGGACAAATAGGTAAGGCTTAGTAATGTCATACTGCAGAGATGGATCAAATATCGTAGTAAAATTTATCTCCATGCTGGATCAAAAGCTTAGGTAAACTTAACTTACCGTCCTACATCTACACACTAGAAAATATCACAATTATCTGGTAATACCGAGTTAGAGAATCACCCTAGTTAGCTCTTCTGCTGGTTATACAACACTTGCATTAGCTTAGTTATTTATTATTTTCAATTGCACCCTCCCCCCCACTTTTGGTAGATAAGTAGGTTAGTTACCCCACTTACAATTGAACTATTCTGGAGTCTACCATATTCCCTGTGGGATTCGACCCTAACCTTGGTTAGGTTATTTACTTGACAGCGACTGCTTTACCCATAAAATGAGGTGTATCTTGAGAGACATCAAGTATTTTGGCCCCGTTGCTGGGAAATGCGGCTAGACTTATTCAGTTCAAGTATTTTGAGGATTAATCCTTGTTTTCCTCATTTTACATTTCTTTTTTTTAGTGTGCAGGTGTAGTGTATGCATAACACTTAGAGACGAGGCAATCCCTTGACTCAATTTGACCTAAAGATACAAAGGACGCTAAGGAGAATAGCCTAGGATAATGTGAATAATGCTACTGATGATGCAATGAATGCAACACTCATTCCAAACAATGACAAACCACCTCCACTAAATCCACCACCAAAGGGTCCGCAAGCCAAAACAAATCAATAGAATCAATATTGGCTTGACCCTATGGTGATGGATGTCACGGGAGCCATTATGTTACCTCCACTGTTGGATGATACTAAGTTTGTCATTTCGAGTGGGTTTCTACAAATGTTGTAGAATCATGGGTTATTCGCAAGCCTACCATCAGAGGATCCACATAACCATCTACATAATATTGTGTTCGTGTAACGACCTGAAAATTTTTAAAAATCTTATGGTTGGTCTTATATGATTTACTACTGGTCATGGTTGAGTTTTTGTAGCCACGGGTTGAGTTTAAGTGGCTGAACGCAAAACGGGTCTATTGGTGGCCTAGAGGAGCCGTTTGGGCAGTGTACTTTGAACAAACATAAATTTTTATGTGGGATGAAACGTGTGGTCTACTATATATCAAATTGAATATCTTTGAGTTAGCTTCGCAACTCAACTGATTTCACTCAATTCGGAGTTCGTATGAGGAAGTTATGGCCCAAACAGTGCGACTGCCTAAAATTCGGAAAACATTGGAGATAGGCTCTGAAAAGTGGCTAAGGACAGGCCCACGGTCCGTGAAACTTGTCACGGTCCGTGAGGGGCGTCGTGGGGTGTACCATTGAGCTAAGGGTGGCCAGGAACCACCCCATAAGACAAGTCTTGAGCCACGGACCACTAAACGGTCCGTGTACATGTGGACGGCCCGTGTACTATACCGTCAAGTGGGACAGTGGCTTGTCCAAGCCATGGGTGAGTCTATGTGGCTAAGGTTAGGCTCACGGGACCCTGAGACGGCCAGTCAACCTCCAAACGGTCCGTCAAAGTGCTTGTCAAGTGTTCCAGAGAGTCCTCCGAGAGTTCGCGTTGGAAAATTGGCTAAGTATGGTTTGATGGAGCTTGGGACAGACCGTGTGACACTCTCATGGAACTGTAGCTGCCTTGGGACACTGTATTGGCAGTTTAAAGTCCATTTTATTAAGGGTATTTTTGAGATTTTACCTATTCCTAAGCCTCTTTTAAGTCCCCTAAGATCCCCAAATCCCTATAGACATTACGTAAACCGTACACCCTTACTCAAAAACACTCTCAAGATTTCCATTGATTTCTCTCAAGCTTCTTGATCACCATTGTTGAAGATTCGCAAAAAATTTGGGAAAAACGTTCAATTCTTGATTCTCTACGCAACTAAAGTGTTTGTAATAAGGTATGTGGGTTTTTAATTTGTGGGTTCTTCTATCCATGAAGCCCAAGAACCCAAATCTTTAAATTTTGAATTTTTACGTTTTACTTAGTTATGGGTTCTTTTGGTTTTGCAAAACTCTCTTGACGTTTGGTGTTCGATGTAGACTTTAGGTTACTTCATTGTAAAATTACTCTTGACACTTCTGATTTACTCCAT
>JBCEWC010022399.1:0-10045 GCA_038996855.1 Solanum aculeatissimum | reverse complement strand
GGTCCAAAAATCTAACGGAGGGTATAAGTGGTCTATTTTGCATAGTTCAGGGGCAATTTTGACCCTTTTCCGTTTTACTTTTAATACATTAAGAAAAATAATTGATTTTTTCTATTTTATTTTAAAATTAATTACGTCTTATTCAAATTATTTGTCAAGACTTAAAAATTATATACTAATTAATATAAATATTATAGTAAATTATTCCTATTAATTATTGTTCCTTAATAGATGTGTATATATCAAATAAAGTGAACAGAGAGAGTAATCATCTATTTAGATGACTTTAAAACTTATTTATAATTTAAGAATATAATTAAAAATTAAATTTAAGTCCAAGGACATTTTTAAATTTTTCTCTTTTTTAATAAAAATTTAAAAAATGTACTTTATAAAATGAGATACCGATAGTAAAGGAAAAATAGTTAACAAATAATATTTCTAGTCGTTATCGTTTGATTTTTAATTTTTAAATAAAAAATAAAAAACATTTTATTTACGAAAGTCGGCAGCTTCATTGTTACCAAGTTGAGGAAAATGTCTCCTTTTTATGCGGCTAGCCGCTTTTACTACCCCATTCCTTTCAAAATAAATACCACCAAAGTAAATAAAAAATATATAGTAATATATAATTTATTAAAGAAAAATTTTCATAAATAGTTTAGGCTTAAAATTTAATATGGTCAAATAGTTATATCTGTCAAATAATTATATATGTGTAACTAATATACATATATATTAGTAAATTTGACAAGCGAGATTGAGAGAGGGAGGCAGGCGAGATTGAGAGAGGAAGGAGAGAGGTGAGTGAGATCGAGAGAGGGAGGAGAGAGGCAAGCGAGAGAGGGCAGGGAGGTGAATTGTATATGTATATCTGTCGAATTGACTTATATATCTATCAAAATAATTGTATATATGCAGCTGATATACATATGTAATTGTATATCTGACAAGAAATTACAAAAAGAGAGGAGAGAGAAGAGAGAGAATAGCCACAAAATCCTAATTATAGTTATAAATTATAATTTTTTCAAAGTATAGTTTTATAATGTAAATACATATCATATGTTTATCTAGATATTTTATTTGTCCTTTATTAAATTATTTTTATTTAATAAATTTTTGATAAAAATTAAATAATAAGTATTAAAATAAAGTATAAATATATAATTTAAAAATATACTTGAAAGGTAGAGATAATAAAAACAAAGAAAAGATATTCTTTTAATGACGTAGAGTATTACGTATGTAACAAGATATTTGCCTTTCCCTTTTGGGGAGTTGAACACTCTTAGACAGAGGGGGAAAAAAGATTATTCAATAAAAGGACAAAAATTCCCTTCTTATATTTTGTGATGATTAAATTTAAAATATTATCTTAAATATATTTTATTTGAATTGTAACTATTAGTATTATTTTTATGAGAATTAAACACTGGAAAAATTTAATGAATTGGTCATAAATTTGATAACAGAATTTGCGGGAGACACCTAATAGTATAAAAATGGTCCTCTCTACGTATAGTGAAACCCCTCAGGATCAATCAATTTTAATTATTATAAATAATTACCTATAGTTAGGTGTTAAATGAGCTAATAGAATAACAATTATTAAATTGTCATTTCATTCTATCCTAGCCCTAGAATTAAAGTTGTAGTAACAGAATAGTGGTACAATCTTAGGCTAACGTTAACATTAATGATCACTAGTTAATGTCTGTTTTAACTAAAAATCGATCAAACAGTACCTTGTACTAAAAATCAGTCAATGAATACTTATTTCAGCCATTAAAATTGAAAAGGTGTATATATAAATGCTTGTCTAAACAGTCGGTAACAAGAAAACAAGAAAACAAATTTAGGTAAGATTTCATTTTATATTTTGGTACAATTAGGTAAACATTTTGCCATTTGAAAAATGTTACACTTTTAGCCGCAAATATTGAAAATTATGATCATATTTTTGTGGCACCTGAAATAGGGTTTTTGTTTTCTTAGGATGTATGTATACCCCAATGGATGGTGACAATTGTTTTCCAGTCTCACAAATGGTAGACATATTATTACTACTTATTGTTTTAAATTAATTAAAAGGCTTTTAATTTTGTGTCTTCCTCCTACACAAGTTATTGAAAACAACACTTTTTCTTTGTGTTTGAGACAAGTTAATGTTGTAATACTTTAAACATTCCCCTAATTATATATTTTAATTGTTTTATTTGTTTAGACTTTAGAGTAGAGTTTGCCACGGTAGAGAATTACAATAACCAATGAAGATTGAGACATGTTTGGTTAAGAACAATTGAATTATTCTTCAAATTAGAGCAAAAATAAGTATTTAAGCTTCTTAGACGTAGATGACAGTCGAATTCGATGTTATTAGTTTCAGGAGAATGATTGAATGAAGATCAATATGATAAAATAAAGACGTAACGAATAAACAAAAAGTTAAACACAAAAAGATGTATTTATCATTATATTGCTTGAAATAAGAAATATGCCGTTAGTGATATCTATATAAATAAGTGGGAGTTCATCCCTATCATCAAACCAATAGAACCTCGCCACGTGGCACCCATACAATCAACAATCTCCACATTTCATACTATCAAATCAAAACAAAACCACGTGGACGAAACCAATTAAATACCTTCGCATGTCCAAACTCATCAAACTAGCCCACTTGGCTTGACGGTTGGCGCCTGACACACCCATGTTGGGTGTCGTGAGTTCGAAAAAATGTCCAAATTCATCAAACTGGCCTCCTTGGCCTGGCGGTTGGTGACTGACACATTCATATTGTTTGTCATGAGTTCAAACCTCAAATGCAACATTTTTATTTTCTTTTTTCCCCAACTCACACAATGTTTCTTTTTCATTTTGAATCTAACAAGTAATATTACTAATATCAAATCCATGTTAATAACTAAAGGGAAAAAATACTTTCTTCTTCATTTTGAATCATTCGAAGTTCAGATGTAACATTTTTATTTCTCTTCACTTTTATCGGCGAACGACGAAATCAGTAATATTCGACCGTGTGGTAGATTCCATCAAACCTAGGTTCTTCGTCATCCTGCCTGCTTGAGCTGCCTACTCCTGCTCCTGATCCTGACCAACCACAACCTTTCAAAGCAGGCAACTCTCCGTCGTCTTGCCTGCTTGAGTTGCCTGCTTCAGTTGCTTAATCATATTTCTTTAACTGCTTCGACTATAATTTTACAATATTATCCCTGGTGAAACATTTTTTCAACTGTATCAACTGTGATTTTACTATCTCATTTTTGCAACTATTTCAACTGTGCTTTTACTATCTCGCCCCGATCAATTATTTTAAGTCATAT
The DNA here is from genome assembly GCA_038996855.1 of Solanum aculeatissimum. Lineage (NCBI taxonomy): Eukaryota > Viridiplantae > Streptophyta > Magnoliopsida > Solanales > Solanaceae > Solanum > Solanum aculeatissimum. The sequence continues at coordinate 6,701 of JBCEWC010022399.1, read as the reverse complement.
GAAATGAGATATCATATTTCAAATTCAAATTTAGTTATACGAATAAGAATGTAAAAATAATCAATAAGTGTGAGTCTGACCAACCACAACCTTCCAAAGGAGGCAGTTCTTTAACTGCTTCAACTATAATTTTACAATATTACCCCTAATGAGACATTTTTCCAACTGTTTCAACTGTGATTTTACTATCTCGCCCCAATCAATTATTTTAAGTCATATAAAATGAGATATTATATTTTCAATTCAAATTTAGTTATACAAATAAGAATGTAAAAATAATCAATAAGTGTGAGTTTGACCAACCATAACCTTCTAAAGCTGCAGGCAACTCTTCATCGTCCTTCGTGCTTGAGCTACTTGCTCCTGCTCCTGACCAACCACAATCTGTCAAAGCAGGCAACTCTTCGTCGTTTTGCCTGTTTGAGCTACCTCCACCCCGTTCAACCCCACCTTATATCAAGGATAAACAAATCAAAATGAATGAAATATCATATTTTAAATTCAAATTTAGTTATACGAATAAGAGTGTAAAAAAAAATCAAACATATTTAGTGGAGATATCATATTTTAAATTCAAATTTAGTTATACGAATAAGAATGTAAAAATAATCAATAAATGTGAGTATGACCAACCAGAACCTTCTAAAGCAAGCAACTCTTTATCGTCCTTCGTGCTTGAGTTGTTTGCTCTTGCTCTTGACCAACCACAGTCTTCCAAAGCAGGCAGTTCTTCGTCGTCCTGCCTGCTTGAGTTGCCTCCACCCCCAACCCACCTCATACCAAGGACAAACAAATTAAAATGAATGAAATATCATATTTTAAATTCAAATTTAGTTATACAAATAAGAGTGTAAAAATAATCAAACATATTTAGTGGTGCCCGGGCAGCTTTTACTAGTCAATCAATATTTCTCCGGATTCATTTATTTGGACACCATCCAATTCTCTATTTACGCTCTTATTTTTGCCTAATACAACTTTATTCTCTACAATGAATTTTTTTTGTCTAGAATGAAACTTTAGAGTCAATATCACAGATGGTCACTCAACTATCGATTCTTTTCACGGAAAGTCACTCAACTTTCATTTTTAACTCCAAAGTCACTTAACTATGAATTCTTTTCTCAGAAAGTCACATAACATTGATTTTTAACTTCAAAGTCACCCAATTTTTAATGTTTTACTCTCAAAGTCACTCAGCATATTTAATTAATTTTTATTTCTAATCAATATTTTAAAATTTTAAAATATATCCATTTAAATCATTTAATGATCCAACCTACTAAAAATATAATATGGACCAATTATTTATTTTTTTTCAATCAAATAATTTTTCAAATACCCATAAAATTCAAGATGATACACTAGATTAACCAGAACCTAATCCAGTAAATCTATCAATAAATCTTGAAAATGAGTTTAAAAAAACGATTGGGTGTTTTGGGTACCAGTTATTTTCTTGGTTTCATACCAGTATAGTAGTGATTGGAGTATACATTTTGCAAACTTTTAGGGTAGATTGGAAAATTTATCGAGTCATTAAATAATTTAAATAGATACATTTTAAAATTTTAAAATATTAGTTAGAAATAAAAATTAATTAAATAGATTGAGTGATTTTTAGAGTAAAAAATTGATCTTTTGAGTTAAAAATTAAAATTGAGTAATTTTATGAAAAAAGAACTCATAATTAAGTGATTTTGGAATTAAAAATGAAGGCTGAGTGATTTCGATGAAAATAATTCATAATTGAGTGACCATTTGTGATATTAACTTCGAAGCTTTACTTTTCTCAGTCCCACATGTTGATTGTTTTGATAAATGATGTTATATTAAAATGTATTTAATAAAAAATAATATCATCGATTTGGTTGTAAATCTATCCTTATTACTTCAATGAATATAGTGATGATGAACTGAAAAATCTAGGGAGAGATGACGGTAGATTTGAAAAATACTTTTATGATTAATTTTTACTTCCTTCATCTATATTATTTCCTTTTGTTCTATTTTATGTACTACATTTTTTTAATTTGTTTTTTAAAAAAAGTCATGTTATTATAATTAAAAATAATTTTATTTTAAAATAATCTTTTTCATGTAATTATAATTAAAAATAATTTTATTTTAAAATAATCTTTCATTCTTGTTGAAATGAATTTTAATCACAAAAATATCTTAGGAAAATTTTCTAGACTACAAATTAATTTTTTTTTTTTAAGCATTGTACCAAATCAAAGATTATCACATAAAATAAAAAAATTATCACATAAAATAAAACGAAAGAATCGAAGGAGCAATTGTTTACTTTTCTCTTTAAACAGAGGAAAAATCATAAAAAAGAAAGATGATTTTATTAATTTATTGTTCTTTTTTAAAAATTAATTTCGTTTACATTTACGAAGATTTATTATGAAGATAAAAATAAAAATTAATTAATTTTATTTTTATTTTTATAAATTGACAAAAAATTATTAACTATTTATAATAAAACTAGTTACGAAAGTCTGTGTTTGCACGGGCTCAATATAAATTATTTTTTGGTCTCAATTTATGTGACATTGATAGATTCTTTTATAACTTTCAGTTGTTAATTATGGAGACCTATAAAATATTTTTTTTGTTGTCTATTTTGTTCTAATTTATGTTGCACATATAAAAATTTTGAGAGCATATCAAAATGTTATTTATTAATACACATAAACTTCTTGGTTTAATTATATTTTTATATTTTTTAGAGTATTTTTTAACACAAATATAATCATGAAAATATTATTAAAATAATTATTCAATTTTATTTGTCTAGCTTAAAAAGGAAAACTCAATTTTTGATTTTATATTTATTTTGTCCTAATTTTGGTGTTCATATGCTTAAAAACATTTATTAGAATGATATAGTAAAATCATAGTTGAAGTAGGGGTAATATTGTAAAATTATGATTGAAGCAGTTGGAGAAATATTATGAAACAGTTCAAGCAGACACGTCAATATGCAACTGCCTTGAAAAGATTAAATTTAAAAGTCCACAAAATATTTTTATTGGCTCTACATAATGAAGGATAAGAAGCAAGCAGCTAAAGCAGACAGGACAATCGAAAACTGCTAAATTTTTTCTCAAAAAAATTTATTAGAATGATGTAGTAAAATCATAGTTGAAGCAGTTGAAAAAATGATTTATTAGTGATAATATTGTAAAATTATAATTGAAGCAGCTGAAAAAATATTATGAAGCAGTTGAAGCAGACACGCTAATATGCAACTTCCTTGAAAATATTATAAATTAAAAAGTCTACAAATATATTTTATTGATCTGTATAATAAAAGAAAAAAAAATAAGCTGATGAAGCAGACTGGACAATTGAAAGCTACTCAAACAAATCGTACGATTAGAAGCTGCTGAAGTTATTCCCTTAGATATTAAAGTACTAGTACTAATAATAAGTACTAATGAATATGAACGGAGATGAATTTTTATTAATCTCGTAAAAATATATTCTCTGTATGTCAAGAAGAATAATTTATTTATTTTGATATATTTTAAAAAAATAATCTATATTTTTTTTAAAAAAATTTTAATTTTAATTTTTCAGTGATATATTTAAGTCTACGAGATTAAATTTTTTTTAATATATTTAATATAATTATAATTTAAATTTTTTTTGTAGCAAATCAAATTGGGTGATTTTTTTTAAAGGAAGGAAGCATATATGTGGTAAAGAAGGTCCACGTTTCGCGAAATCCGATTGCCGACAGTCGTTATCAGTGTCAGCATCAGCTACTAATTCCCAAAATCTTGTGGGCCCTTGTTTCTTCGAATGCATCTCCATTTATTATTGTACTAATGATAAAGACAGGGTGTAATATATATTTCTACTACAAGAGTCAAATCAAAGATGACAAAGAGTATTATTATAATTTTATATTTAGATATTTTATTTATTTTTTAATAAAAGATATGAATTAAAGCAATCATATAAGGATAAAATTATAATTATGACATATTAGTTATTATAATTTTTTTTTATATATGTGCATAGTGCATTCTAGAAGTATTTTTTTCTCTTCACTCTTTCACTCTCTACCGCAATAATTAATGATCAAAATAAAAATGTATAAGAATCCATACATGTTCTTACTTTTATTATGGACCCTAAAGATATTTTTATATTAATTATATTAAAGTGAAGAATAAACAATATTAAATACTAAGCGTTTTGGACATGTTTCTCGAAAGCAAATTTTGAACTAATTTAAAATAAGATATGTTTGAATAATTAATTTTTTTTGTTCCTAAAATACTTTTAAGGATTACTGCGTAAACATATTTTTGGTATTAAATTACATAATATGTCCACTACTAAAGCTTACATCTTGATTATTAAAATAGTCTTAAAATTTATGTATTGATATTTTTTATTTAATTTTAAAAAATATCAATTTTAGTGACTACAAGAGAAAACAATATTTAACTATCAAGAAATTAATAATTTGACAATGTATTCATTTAAAGATTTAAAAATTATTAATTTTTTTCCTATGTAAGATATGTTTTTAATAACAAATATGATAAACTGTTTAACAGAAAAAAATTTAATACTCAAATTCTGAGAAATATTAAAAAGGGATGAATTCAAGTATATACAATAAATTAATTAATCTACAAAAAAATATAGTCATGTTTTATTTACATAAAAAATAGCTAAAATTCATAGGAAATATACACAACTATATAATATAGCTTGCTTAAAATGAAGAGTTCATATTGATTAACTTCTGACAAACAAAAATAAATGCTAAACTTGTGTTGGACATGTTTTAGAAAGAAAATTTTGAACTGAATTAAACTTAATTGTGTTTGAATAGTTAATATTTTAAAAAAAAATACTTTTAAGGTTTACAACATAAACATATTTTGGTATTAAGTTACATAATATGACCATTACTAAAGTTTGTATCTTGATTATTAAAATAGTTATAAAAATGATGTATCGATATTTTTTTATTTAATTTTAAAAAAATTAAATTTAGTGACTAAAAGAGTAAATAATATTTGACTATCAAAAAATTAACAATTTGATAATGTATTCATTGAAAGATCAAAAGTTATTAATTTTTCCTTTCTATGTAGGGTATTTTCTTAATATCAAATATGATAAACTATTTAACAGAAAAAAATTAAAGAAAAAAAATTAATATTCAAATTCTGAGGAATATTAAAATACAAGCTAAAGAAACAAGTATATTGGATATTTTGTAGGGGTAAGATTCAGAGTTTTCTTTTACGACATGATATTTAGAGTTCAATATCATTTTTAAAAAAATTAAATTTAGTATTGTATATAGAAATAAAGTTACTTTCATGATTTTTTTTATTGTTGTGAAATTAGAAATTAATTTTTTAATAAATACTTTCAATATTAACATCAAAATAAATAGAACTATTTCTACGTATTAAAGACAATAATAAAATGAATCACAATTCATCAACAAAGCTAACCAAAAACAAATTATACTTGAGTTGACCAAGGATTTGTATATATTATCATATGCAAAACTTGTGATACAAATATTACAAATAGAAGATATCAACTGTGAAAAATAGATACCACTTGTCAAAGTATATTAAGATTGATGATTTTTTTTAAAGGATATCAATATTTTATATACTCATCAAACATAAAATATACTAATTCATAATCTAGCACACTACTCTATTTTCTCTATGCATAGAAATTCTTGAAATTAGTCTTCCCAAGTTTGATCGTAAATGACGCATTTATATCATATGAACATTTGAAATAAATTATAAAGTAATATATTGAAGTTGTTTAAAAAAATATGTGAAATTATGTTAGGCCCGGACCACGGGCCTTAAATTATCTGGTTTATTTATTTATTTATTTATTTATTTATTAAGATAAAATTTGCAGAATAAAATTTTAATATTATAATTTTAAATCTTTTAAACTATTATTTATTTAATTTATAATATTTTTTAAATAGTTTACAAATAATACATATTATTCCCCTTCATCTCAATTTACTCTAGGAGTGTGCATCGGTCGGTTCAGTTCGATTTTATACATTATCGGTTTGGTATCGATTTTCAGTTTTAAAATATGCTAAACCAATAACAAATCAATAAAATAATTTTTATCGATTTTTGATTTATCGATTTTAAGTCTTTAACAATTTGATTTTTTGATTTATCTAATAACACTACAAGAAAATTGGTCTTTAACGAGGGGAAATTCAGTCGCTAAAAGTATAAATTCGATCGTTATTGACTAATAACGACCGGTAAAAATTCCGTCGTCACCGGTCGTTAAAAGCTCCGCCGTTAAAAGTTTAGTGACCGGATTTAATCCGGTTGTTAAAAAAGCTTTAACGACGACAAAAAATCGATCGTTATACCTCTTCTTAGCAACCAAATTTTTCTTTCATTAATTGATATTCTAGTTATTAAAAAAAAGGGCAAGCCCGGTGCACTTTCGGGGAAGGGCCCAGACCACAAAGATCTATTGTACGTAGCCTTACCTTGCATTTCTGCTAGAGAATGTTACCAAAGTTTGAACCCGCGACCTTCTGGTCACATAGCAACAACTTTACTAATTACTCCAAGACTCCCTTTAGTTCTAGTTATTAAAACTTTAATTATAACCACAAATCAGATCAACAAAAGTGCATATATATTCACACA
>JBCEWC010022398.1:0-10046 GCA_038996855.1 Solanum aculeatissimum | reverse complement strand
TAATTTTTTTAGGTATCAGTGAAACTAACTGATAGTTTATAAATGTGTGTTATGTATCAACGAAATAGCGAAAAAAGAGAATTTAGTAATTTTTTTAAATGGTAGAAAATAATTATAATTAAGTTTCCAAATATTATGTATTTCTATAATTTGCCCTATTATTTATGTAAATGGACCATTAAATAAGTCTGGAAAAGGCTGTCCCAGGCCCAACATCGGTTGACCCGATAGAATTGAATCAAAAATCAAGAAACAGGAACCCTTCAATTCAAAATTAGAAAAGATCCGTTTTCCCGCCTTAAAGCTCCCAAATGGACTAATTTATAAATTCACATCTTCAAAGTTGAAAGAAAAAACTTCATCTTCCTCTAAACATCATTCAGAAAACAGTAGGGTTTTGATCTCCGAAGCCCTCTTTTTGACTTTCATTTCGAGGGATTTGATTTCCTGTCTGGGAACTCCTAGCTCTCAATCACCATGCATGTCAAAGAAATTTGCTTGGAAGGGTTCAAGTCATATGCAACAAGAACAGTCGTCTCGGGCTTCGATCCATATTTCAATGCCATAACTGGTTTGAATGGGTCAGGGAAATCCAACATTTTGGACTCAATTTGCTTTGTTTTAGGGATTACGAATTTGCAGCAGGTTAGGGCTTCCAATCTGCAGGAGTTGGTGTACAAGCAAGGCCAAGCTGGAATCACTAAAGCTACAGTGTCCGTTGTCTTTGATAACTCGGATCGTAGTCGAAGTCCGTTGGGATATGAAGATTGTTCTGAGATCACTGTTACCCGTCAGGTGCCTTCCATTTTCTTTTACTCTGGTTGAAAAAAAATATGTATAATTAGCTTAATGGTTCATAATTGTGAAAGTCTTCATTTTGAAGGTGAACTTGCTGTTTGAATTTGCAGTCACTTTAGATTGTACGAATTTTGCCGTTAGAATGTCACCATCATTTTAGATTGTACGAATTTTGCCGTTAGAATGTTACTGGGTTAGTATTCCTGGCTGAATATGCATACAACCGTTGAAAAGAATTCCCTGGACATATCAATCAGAAATAGACAGTGTTTCAATTGGCGCAAACCAAGGATTGAGCTTGTATCTTGATTGTGAAAAGAATTTTGCTACTGCCTTTTATTATTTGCGTTTGTTTAGTGTGTTTTCAAATAATTCAAATGTAGCCAACTCACTTACACGACTGATTTGGGATTGTTCACCGGATGTTAGGGTTTCTATTTTATACATTGTTATATGAACCAGCCTATATGGTCCCCTTCTCTCTTTCTAATCAGGCTTAACCATGCTTATAGATGAAAAATCCTACAATGAGTTTTACTTTATTACTCGCCCCATCCAGTTTCACTTGCTCAATATTAACTTGACATACCCCTTAAGGAGTAATAACTAGAGTAACAATTTCACTTTATCACCCTTTGAGTATAATAAATTCAATGCGTTGGAAATGACTATAGTTAATAGCAAGGGCAAATTAGGAACTAAGTGATAAATTATCTCTTGATTTTCTAATCTGGACAAGTATAAGTGGACATTTATTTTTAGTATAATGGACAAGTAAATGTGGACGGACGGAGTATATTATATCTGTCAGTAGATAGTATTTCTGTGTTGAATAGAAGATAGCAAAATCCAACTCGGAACTGATTGGTTAGATTGGAAGTTAAAGGAAAAGTCAAGGATCTTGCTTTTCCCCTTTTATTTTAATTCCTAATCCATTTGAAACCAATTACTGTTTTGTCATAAACAATGCAATCAAAGACTGAAACTCTTTTTCTACTTATCCTTTATTAATATCTGCTTTCATTTGTTAGGCTATTGTATAAATCATTAAATGATCATATATGTGCAGATTGTGGTCGGTGGAAGGAACAAATATTTGATCAATGGGCACCTTGCCCAGCCACATCGGGTTCAGAATCTTTTTCACTCCGTGCAGCTAAATGTAAACAATCCACACTTTCTTATTATGCAAGGACGCATTACAAAAGTCTTGAACATGAAACCTCCCGAAATCTTGTCTATGCTTGAAGAAGCTGCTGGTACAAGAATGTATGAGACAAAGAAAGAAGCTGCCCTGAAAACTCTTGAAAAGAAACAAAGTAAAGTTGATGAGATTGACAAGCTCTTAGATCAGGAAATTCTTCCTGCTTTGGAGAAGTTGAGGAAAGAGAGGATGCAGTATATGCAATGGGCGAATGGAAATGCTGAATTGGACAGACTTAAACGGTTTTGCATTGCCTATGAGTATGTTCAAGCTGAAAAAGTTAAGGCTGATGCCGTACAGGGTTTAGAAGGTATGAAGTCTAAGATCACTGAAATTGATAGTAATGTGGAAAAGATGCACGAAGAAATACAGGTAAAGGAAAAGAGAGCATCGGAATTGCAAGCTGAGAAAGACGCAAACATGGGCGGGGAGATGAAGGTTTTGACTGAAAAGGTTGATGCTCTTTCATGTGATCTGGTGAAGGAAACATCTGTCTTAAAAAATCAAGAGGACATATTAAAGACGGAGAAAAAAAATTGTGTAAAGGTCAGATTTCATATTTTTCAGCCTTGCCAATTTATAATTTTCCTTTTTCCCTCCCAGAGATTTCACTGTATGTTTCTGCTACTTGTCTATTCTTAAGCTCCATTATCATTGTGCCCCTTGGATTTAAAAATGATGCACTGATTTTGCAGATTAAAAAAAATCTCGAAGAATTGAAGCAATCAGCAGAAGAAAAGGTTGCTGCTGTAAAAAAGGCAGAGGAAGGAGCATCAGACCTCAAGAAACGAGCTGAGGAGCTTTCTATGAGTCTCGAAGCACATGAAAAGGAGTACCAGGTGAGCACACACGATTTTTTCTGGGGATCATTGAACAATGCCTACCAAGTCCTATCATATCTCTATCAGCTGATCCCAATTCTCTTGTAGGGTGTGTTGGCTGGTAAGAGTAGTGGGAATGAGGAGAAGTGCCTTGAAGAGCAACTAGCCGATGCCAAAGTAGAAGTTGGAAATGCTGAAACAGAACTGAAACAGTTGCAAACAAAAATAAACCATTGTGAGAAAGAGCTAAAAGGGAAGAAAACTCGGCTATTATCAAAGTGTGAAGAAGCTGCTGCAGTGGAAAAAGAGCTTAACAATGGGAAGAAACAAGTGGAAAAGCTTCAGAAAGCTTTGGAATCTCTTTCATACAAGGACGAGCAAATGGATTTATTACAAAGTGTATGTCTCTCTCTGCCCTGTAAAATCTAAACTACTCATACAAGAATTATTTTTTAAATTTGTTTATGTTTTTCTTGGTGATGATTGAGTCTGTCTCTTAAATCAGGATCGTGCCATTGAAGTAGAGGCTATACAAAAGTTAAAAGACGAAATACGTGTTCTTTCCTCTCGTCTGTCCAATATTGACTTCACATATAGTGACCCAGTGAAGAATTTTAATAGATCAAAGGTGAAAGGCGTTGTTGCGAAACTCATTAAAGTGAAGGATAGTTCTGCAATGACTGCGCTAGAGGTTTGTGGATTACATGTGTTATGATATTTTTCTTTAGTTCTGTGATTGTCTACTACTGTAAGGCTTTACTATAGCTGATAAGTATGTTGGTTGTGGAATTATATTATTAAATCTCCTGCAGGTAGCTGCTGGAGGGAAATTGTTTAATATTGTGGTAGACACAGAAGATACAGGAAAGCAACTTCTACAAAAAGGTGGTCTTAGGAAGAGAGTGACTATTATACCCTTGAACAAAATTCAAACACATCCTGTTCCAGCAAGACATCAAAATGCTGCTGCTAAACTGGTAAGTCACTGCAATTTTCATGATATGTAATGGGCATCAATTGGTGCTTTTATTAGAACACAAGTGTTTATTTTACAGGTTGGAAAGGGCAATGCTGAAGTGGCAATTTCTCTAGTTGGATATGATGCAGAACTCAAAGTATGACCCTACTTGCCTGTAACTCTTTGTTTTGATGTTTGTAAATTTATAACACAAAATTCTGAGTATGATACCAAGTTTGTGATATCTCCTTATTCATTTGGCTTCTCTGGTTTCTGACTTGGAAAATTTTGGATTCATCATTTTTGTGCCTAATTTTCAGTGCTGTGTCAATTACAGAGCGCAATGGAGTACGTATTTGGTTCAACGTTTGTTTGCAAAACTATTGATGCGGCACGAGAGGTAAGCTGTCAAATGTAATATTTGCAATATTGATAATTTTATATTAGCATTTCTCATTGTCTTTGCGTTTCAATCTGGTTAATTTACCAGACTGCAGAAAATTATGTTCTTCAACTAAAGAAAGACTACTGAAGCTTTGTGTCTGTTGGAAGTTAAAAGAATAAATGATATTCTGTTTTGATTTATTAAATTAAGCAGAAAAGTAGAGAGAAAACTTCATAATATTCTTCACAATACCATAGGAACTCTATATTTAGTGCATTGAATTTACTTACCTTGTTAATAATAGAGAATTACTGCTTGACATTGATGTTTATGGTTGCTTGAGGTGCACGTTAGTCCTGAAACTTGGTGGTACACAAGATGGACACATTTTCTCGTTAAGTTAGCATTTTAGTGCAGACTCAATTGCCAGTGCACAATTCAATGCCCATTGACTTTTTCTTAACTAAGAAAACATAATATAGCTGGCAAGAAGAATGTGTCAAGGATGAGAATAAGGAAGTAGAAGTCTAATATAAGAAAGCTAGTCACTTCGTTGAATCAGAAACTTGAAGTTACATTATTACATCTACTATTAGAAATTTAATACTCCCTCTGTTTCAATTTGTTTGTCTTAGATTGACTGAGCACAAAATTTAAGAATGTAAAGAAGACTTTTCAATCTTGTGTTCTTAAACTAACGATTTGTATAATGTACCAAAATGCCTTTGATCTTATTGTTTTAAAAATGCTACGTGAGATGTTGAAATTAAAGAGTTGTCAAATTAGGAGATAAACGTTCTTTTTGTAACAAACTAAAAAAGGAAAGTGAGACAAATAAATTAAACAGAGGGAGTTCAATTTTTGAGCTCAATTGACATGGTGTTTACTTCATACTCCAATTAAACTGAAGTTTTTTATCCTTTAGTTTATAATATTGTTGTTTGAAATTTGAATTATACTTCACTCAACAATAACAATATACTTAGGGTGATCCCACAAGTGGGGTTTGGGGAGGGTGGGATGTGCAAACCTTATGCCTACCTTTATAGAGTTGGATACACTATTTTCGATAGACCCTTGTCTCAAGAAAAACATTTTAAAAGAAAAGTTTAAAAAATACAAATGCAAAAGCTATGGTAAATTTATATCACCCAACACAGACAAATATTATTACACACAACACATTTATAAATGTGTGTAATTCTATATTTCTTTAATCTTTGCCTTTTTCCTTGAAAAGCATTTTGGTTGCTAGTCACACTTAAAAGTTTAGTAGACACTTAGCTCTTTTTTGAGATTTTTTTTCCTATGATAAAAACGCTTGACATATTGCATGTAGACGAGACTCCTATAAAGAGCTCTTCTTGCACATTATTACTCAATTAAGTTAGTCAAAAAATGTTAGAAAGTGTTTTCCCTTCTGTAGTGTTCACATGCTATCAGAGTCTCTTATATTTACACATAGTAACAAGCTTCTACAATTTTGGTAGAGATTTAATTAGCTTTAGGTAATTATTCCTTACCATATTGGACATAATTTTAAAAATCCTGTGCAAGGAGTATTTCTTGTACATTATTATTTTACATAATTTTGATGCCCGGAAAATGCTTTTATTCTCGGTTGATGGTTCTGTGTTTAGTTTCCTTTTCCTATTTTCTTGTTGGTTGATTAGGCTTGTGGGTTTGGCTTTGTTAGTAGGGCCAAGGTTTTTGCCAAATCTTTGTTGAAAACACTAAATTTTGAGTCTTAACAGGTGGCTTATTTCACTCTTGGCTTTTACATCATAATCCTATTTTTTTGTTTTGCTGTTAGTTTTGTGGAACATTACAGATAAGTAGACTGTATCGCATAATATCATCATAAATTTAGATGAACAAAGGCTGAGATCTCAGTGTCTGTGATTTTTCATCTAAACATAAAATTTCATCCACACACTATTAACATATCTTGCAACTCCAGAATGTATTTAACTATTTAGATTGAATTTTTTGAGTTATTTGATCAAACTATGCTTGATGACTCAGTAGGGATCATGAACTGATAACCTGAAAACAAAAAGAAAAAAACAAGGCACTAGCATATTAATATTTTGTGCACTACACAATTGTGTACAATGAGAGAAAAGGCCCAAGTTTGTACCTCTTATTTGGCTTTGGACTCAAAATTGTCCCTATTCTTTGACATGGAGTACTAGTAGTCCTTGTTTGCGAAATAGGTGCATTTTAGTCACTTCCCTAGCTAACAGTTAAGTTTTAATAGAAGAGCAACTCATATGCTGATCTCCGTGACATCTTTTCTTGGTATCTTTCTTTGTACAGTAATTCCAGCTCATATGCTGCTCACAGTTCAACAAAATTTTGTTTTTGCATCACTTCTTCAATCTACTTCAAAATACCACTTGAGAAATCACACATTCTTGGTTTTAAAGACCAAGAACTGTTTTAAATGTCATCCACAGCTCACAACTAAAGATTGACAATTTTTTAGAACAACATGGTATGCATAATCCTGATTTGGGAATTTCAAATCCTCTGCGAGTACTTCCAAATTTCATTTCTCCGGAAAAAGCAACATAAAGTGTAAGTTCCGTCAGTATTGACTCATGTTGATAAAGTACCAGAAAATGTGAAAAACAGAGGTGGCATCATGGATTAGTATTTCACGTTAAAGAATAAGGGTTTTAACTTGAGTCTCGGCCCAAATATGGACTATTTTGGGTCTTTTTCTCCATAAATGAGTTTGCTAACTTTATGCAATGAGTTGCATAGAACTTGTTTTTTCCACCTTGTTGATACTACCTGCTATCTGAGTATTTTATGTAATGAGTTATAGGTTGCTTTTAGTCGGGAAGTTGGAATACCCAGTGTGACACTTGAAGGTGATATTTTTCAGCCTAGTGGACTTTTAACTGGCGGTAGTCGAAGGTAAGTGATCATTTGCTGCTTCAAATATCTTTTTTTTTTGTGGGAATAACTTTTGGAATATCTCTAGTGTTTTGAGGGCTGTAGTGCTACAGATTTCATGATGACGTGTGACATTATATATGCACTAATAACTTTTTCCAGGGGCGGTGGTGATTTATTGAGACAACTTCATGCTTTGGCAGAGGCAGAATCAAAACTTTCATTTCATCAAAAGCGTCTCTTCGAAACTGATGCCAAGGTTGGTCATTTTTCTTGATATTGTACAAAGATATAGATAGACATCAGATCTTTAGGATTTCCTATTTATTTCTTTCCTTATATAGATAGATATCAGATCTTTAGGATTTCCTATTTATTTCTTTCCTTGGTTAGCTTCTAATGTTATTGTATTTATACATGTGTAACTATTGAATAGTACACTAGTTATTCTCTCCATGTCTTATCAATAATATGGTATCAGAGTCATTGCTGCCTTTTTTAGGTGAGTTATCTCCCTTGCAACTTTAGGGTTGGTTTCTATCTAAGAGGTCAAGTTTTCTCTCTCTAGGTTGGTTGTTCACAATACAATCTCCTTCTGGCCAGTTCTTTTTGGAAATTAACGGAGTTGTTGGAACATTTCGAGCCTATCTCTATATCTTTGATGAATGGGAGCCTCGATTTATTGCCTGCTCTAGTGTTGTGTCTCCATTTCAAGTACATTGCCGATTGGGACATCCTTCTTTACCTGTATTAAAGAAGTTATATCCTCAGTTTCAGAATATTTGTTCATTGGAATGTGAGTCATGTCGATTTGCAAAACATCATCGTAACTCATCAAGTCCAAGAATCAATAAGCGTGCTGAGTCGGCTTTTGAGTTAGTTCACTTTGATGTTTGGGGACCATGTCCGGTCGTCTCCAAAACTGGACACTAGTATTTCATCACTTTTGTAGATGATTTCTCTCGAATGATTTGGATTTATTTTATGAAGAGTCGTTCTGAAGTATTCACTCATTTTTGTGCCTTCTATGCTAAAATTAAAACTCAGTTCAATGATTCTGTATGTATTTTAAGAAGTGACAATGCTAAAGAATACATGCCAAAATTGTTTCAGTCATATACGAGACAACATGGTATTCTTTATCAGTCTTTGTGTGTTGATACACCTTCTCAAAATGGAGTTGCTGAAAGGAAGAATAGTCATCTACTTGAGATTGCTCGAGCACTTTTGTTCCAAATGAAAGTTCCTAAATAGTTTTGGGCAGATGCGATTTCTACAACTTATTTTCTGATCAATCGCATGTCATTTACTGTGTTTGTTGATAATGTGCCCTATAGTGTTCTTTTTCCAAACAAGCCACTATTTCCTGTGGAACCTAAGGTGTTTGGAAGCACTTGTTATGTTCAAGATGTTCGACCATCAGTTACTAAGTTGGATCCGAAGGCCTTGTGTGTTTTCTTGGGATATTCTTGCCTTCAGAAAGGATATCGTTGTTACTCTATTGAACTCGGAAAATATTTGGTGTCAACTGATGTAGCCTTTGCGGAGGCTACACCATTCTTCATAGCACCTCCCATTTCTACGAGTCAGGGAGAGGAAGATGAGTGGTTAGTGTACCAAATTACTAGGGCCATACCAGAATCATCAGATGATGTTTCACATACACCGCCTAGTTCTTTAGTTGAGCACCAATCAACACTAGTTCCATTTACTCTAGCAAGACTGTCGGTTGTTCAGATTTATTCTAGGAGGCGAGATGCTAATGATACCTCTTTTGCACCAGTTCCTTCATCATCAGATCCTCTTCCAAGTGATCCTTTAGACAATCTTGACCTTTCATATTGCTATTTGCAAAGGTACACGCACTTGCAAATCTACATACTCCATTGGTAATTTTGTTTCGTATGATCAGTTATCTCCTGCATCTAGATCTTTACTTGCATCCCTAGACTCTACGTCCATACCCAAAACTGTTAAGAAGGCTTTGAATCATTCTGGATGGTCTGAAGCAATGCTTGACGAAATACATACCTTGGAGGAAAACCACACTTGGAATTTGGTGGATTCACCTAGTGGAAAGAAAGCAGTGGGTCTTCGCGGTCAAAGTTAATCCAGATGGCTCTGTGGCAAGACTTAAGGCTAGACTTGTGGCCAAAAGATATGCTAAGACTTATGGGGTGGATTATTTGGACACCTTCTCTCCTCTTCGGTTGCCAAACTCACTACTGTCCGCTTGTTCTTTTCTCTAGCTGCTTCTGAGAATTGGTCATTGCATCAACTGGATATTAAAAATGCATTCTTCTAGAAGATGTTTTGAAGATAGATATTATTCCATTCACAAAGTCAAATGAAATTGTTTAGTATCTTTACTTTTTTGGTGTAAGCAATTATGTATAGTGGATGTAGATCAAATTGTAGAGTTGATTGGAAATTTGTAATTGTGCGATGAAGTTTGAAGGTGGCCAACATATCCTAATGCTGAAGAATACAAACTTACCAATTCTAAAAAAAAAATGCATTCCTTCATGGTCATCTCCATGAAGAGGTTTATATGGAGCAACCACCTGGTTTCGTTGCTCAGGGGGAGTATGGAAAGGTTTGTCGCTTGAAAAAGTCCTTGTATGGCTTGAAATAGAGCCCTCAAGCTTGGTTTGGAAAATTTAGCGAGGTAGTTCAAGATTTTGGACTAAAGAAGAGCAAATGTGATCATTCAGTCTTCTATAGACAATCTGCGGCTGGAACTATTCTCCTTGTTGTATATGTCGATGACATTGTCATTACAGGAAGTGATTTTGCAAGAATCTCTTCTCTCAAGTCTTTCTTACATACTAAGTTTCATACAAAGGACTTAGGACAATTGAAATACTTGTTGGGAGTAGAAGTATCTAGAAGCAAGAAGGGTATTTTCATATGTTAGAGAAAGTATATTCTTGACTTACTGGCAGAAACCAGAAAGTTGGTTGCGAAACCTTGTAG
>JBCEWC010022396.1:0-10047 GCA_038996855.1 Solanum aculeatissimum | reverse complement strand
TACATATATATATTATTTAATATTGCATACTAAATATTTTCATGAACTTATTTCTTAGACAAATTATTTGAACTTCTTTTTTTAAGTATAAACCCTAGATATTACTTGATTAAAATTTGCATGAATAAACCTAGGGGGATGAGTCTAGAGCCTTAACATGATGAATATTGATTGTGATTGTGATCTGAACGTGATGATAGTGTTGATAGAACTTAATGGTCCCATGGGTCCTCATAAATTGAACTCAAATGATTGGTCTAATTTGATAGTCCTCTTAAATGATTGTCTAAACCACTCTTGAAAGATGTGATTGAGAATTTTGATTGGATGGTTGATAGGCCGAATAACTCGGTTGTGATTGAGTTGATAAATTTATAAGAGTCTCTAAGAGTAAGTCCAACATGAACTCAATAACTACGTCACCAAATATAGGAGTGGATTGTATTGTCCTGAAACAATAGGACTTGATTTGATTGATGGATCCATGATTGGTTGATTTTTTCTTTACCCTGACAAGTTATTGAACAGACTAGTAACACATCCATTTTTTGAACGATCACTAGCTTATAAGTGATCATTGTCGGACTAGAGAAACTCCTAACAGGACATGATAGTACTCTAGTTAGATTAGATCAGATTGGAATGAATTGGATTGGATGTGATTGGTATTTGTCTAGATCATATTTTTACTTGACTTTTGACATTCCAATTGAGTTCCTTATCTTTAAGAGTTGAGTTTCTTGAGTTGAGTTGATGGTTGAGATGAGTCCCTTGAGTTGAGTATCTATGATTTTGTTCTTTCCTTTTCAGCTATTTAACATACTCGTACATTTCACGTACGGATCTCCATTTTTTGACTTACATTTTATGATGCTGAGAGAGGCATAAGGGATCATCAACAAACACTTTGTTAAGGATATTTTCTCTATCAGCTGATTGGTGAGTCCCCCCTTGCATTCGGAGGATACCAATTATGTATTTCTTTGTCACGACCCAAGAGTAGGGCCTAGATGTGACATGGGAAAAAAGAGCTCAAGAGTCCTCAATCAAGCCATCCAAGCACCATTGCACACATCATTGGTTCGGAAGCGTGTAATGCAATAAATAACACATAAGTCTAAGGAATTTTGGGGCTTTGGGCTGAAGCTATGGGGACATCACCGGGAATGTGATAAGCATGAATCACATAATACATAGCAATTATGTTCTAAGGGTTGGGTAAGTATGACTCAAGCTATGGGGGAAAGCAGGGGCTAGGGACTTTTCACATAAGCACATTCCCATTAATCCAATTATAATAACATAAGCAAAAGTATAATCGAAACATAAGTAATCATAACAAAAGGTAGATAGTCATACATCTCAAATAAATACATAGTACGATGTACAATAGAATCCAATATGTTAGACCTCAGTATACCATGCAACCTTATCAATTCTCGGATATACAATTTAGCATAATATTTGGCATTATAAGTAATTTTGACCGGTAGAAAGTGAGTCAACTTAGTCATTCAATCAACAACAATTCAAATAGAATCAAACTGTTTACGAGTATGGGGTAACCCAACTATGAAGTCCACATTTATATCTTCCCACTTCAAAGTAGGAATCTCAATATCTTAGGCCAAACTGTCGGGCCTTTGGTGTTCTACCTTCACTTGTTGGCAATTCGTACATTCCGACATAAACTTTGCTATGCCTTTCTTCATGTCATGCCACCAATACAGCTCTCTCAAATCCTGATGCATCTTAGTGGATCTCGGATGAATAGAATATTGGGAATTATGAGCTTCACTTATGGTAATTTCCCTTAGGCCATCAACATTTGGGACACACAATCGAACTTGATACCGCAACACACCATCTCCCCCTTGGAAGAAAACCTCTATCTTCTTTTCTACAACCAACTTGTTTAACTCAACTAAGGAAGGATCAAAATCCTATTTTGCTTTCACATCAACAATCACCGAAGACTCAGACCTATTTTGAACAAGAACACTACCATTGTCTTAATTGGTCAACCTAACACCCAACCTAGAAAAACAGTGCATATCTTTTACCAGTTCCTTCTTCCCCTCATCAACATGCGACATACTACCCATGGATAGCCTAGCAAGGGCATCCACTAAAACATTCACCTTGCCCGGATAATATAGAATGCTCATATCATAGTCCTTGAGTAGTTCCAACCATTTCCTTTGCCTCAAGTTAAGATCTCTTTGAGTGAACACATATTGCAAACTCTTATGATCGGTGAAAACATCAACATGAACCCCATACAAATAATGTCTCTAAATTTTTAAAGCAAATTCCACCGCCGCCAACTCAAGATCAAGGGTCGGATAGTCTTATTTATGAACCTTCAATTGTTGAGACGCATAAGCTATCACCTTACCACGTTGCATGAGAACACATCCAAACCCAATCCGTGAAGCGTCACAATACACCACAAATCTATCTAATCCATCCGACAAGGGCAAGATTGGAGCTGATGTTAGCCGATCCTTCAAAGTCTGAAAACTCTTGTCACACTCATTTGACCACACAAACTTAGCCTTCTTTTGAGTCAACTTAGTCAAAGGGGATGCAATAAAAGAGAATCCCTCAACAAATCTCCGATAATAATTGGTCAACCAAGGAAACTTCAGATATAAGAAGGGGTCAATGGTCTAGGCCAATTCTTTACGACTTTAGTCTTCTTGGGATCAACCTTAATACCATCACCGGATACCACATGACCAAGGAAAACAACTTTCCTCAACCAAAAATCATATTTACTAAACTTGGAAAACAATCTCTTCTATCTTAAGGTCTGAAACACTAACCTCAAGTTTGCCATGTGTTCCTGTTCATTTCGGGAGTAGATCAGAATATCATCAATGAAGACAACCACAAAATTGTCAAGGAATAGGTTGAACACCCGATTCATAAGATCCATAAACATTGTCGGGGCATTGGTCAAACCAAATGACATCACCACGAATTCAAAATACTCATACCGAGTTTAGAAAGTTATTTTGGAAATATCACACTCCCTCACCTTTAACTGGTAGTAATCCGAACAAAGATCTATCTTAGATAAATGAGTGGCTCCTTGAAGTTGATCAAACAAATCATATTCTGAGCAATGGATACTTATTCTTGATGGTCACATTGTTCAACTTCTAATAATCAATACACATTCGGGGAGATCCATCCTTCTTCCTCATAAATAACACAGGAATACCCCAACGTGAAATACTTAGTCGGATAAAGCCTTTCTCCAACAACTCCTTCAACTGATCCTTCAACTTCTTTAGTTCAGCCTGAGCCATACGGTAAGGAGGAATGGAAATGGGTTGAGTATCCGAAAGGAGATCTATACCAAAATCCACCTCTCTTTTAGGAGGAATACCGAGAAAATCTTCAAGAAACACATCAGAAAATTCATTAACCACCGGAACCGACTCAAGAGTAGGAGACTCAGTTTCGATATTTCTAACTCTCACAATATGATAGATGCACCCCTTACAAATCATCCTACGAGCTTTGAGGAGGAAATAAACCGACGCCTAACGACAGAATCACTACCCTTCCATTCCAAAACAGGTTCACTAGGAATCTAAAATCTGACTTGCCTAGTCCTACAATCGACCGAGGTATATGATGCATGCAACCAATATATCCCAAGAATAATATCAAAATCATACATCTCAAGCTTTACAAGATCACTGGGAAAGACCTTATGCAAGACTGAAATAGGACAACCCCTCATCCACGGGAGTATACATCGAATAAGGTTCCCTCAAAGTTTTAGGACTCAAACCAAATTTAACAGCCAACAGAGGAGTCACAAAAGATAAATTTGCACCTGGATCAAGCAAAGCATAAGCATCAAAATAAAAGACTTTTAACATACCAGTCACAACATTTGGAGCTTCATCTACCTCTTGTTGGACATAAAGAGCATAGAACCTATTATTTCTAGGAGCACCACAAACTTGAGCCTTTGGCTTCCCTTGACCACCTGTAGTCACTTGATCCTTCTTTGTGTTCTTTGGGCAATTGACAACTTTGTGGTTCATACTTCCACATTCGAACCAAGCACCCGAAATCTTTCTACATTCACCTAAATGAGTTCCCCAAAACTATCCACTACGAGAAGGCCATGGCCCACTCCCAACTGGTTCCTTAGGAGGAGGCACCCTAGAGTTGGCCAAGTTCATATTCGAACCTTGTTGGAATCGACCGTTTCCACCACCACTCCTAGAATTGGAGAACCCACCATCAAATTGAGCCCTCTTGAAATCTTTTACCCTTCTCTCCTTGAGCTTTTCTTCCTTAATTTTTTCAGCATAAGTCATAATCCTGGAGATATCCATTTTTCGAATAAGCATAGCGATGCGACATTTCTTTATCACCAAGTCAGAGACCCCAGAAATAATTTTGTGCATCCTTGCATGGGGATCCACCACTAGCGTGGGAGCATAATTTGAGAACTTGGTGAACTAAAGAGAATAATCCCCAGACATGCTACCTTGCTAAGGTTAATAAATTCAGTAATCGTGGCCTCTCCAAGCTCAAAAGGGAAGAAATGGTCCAGAAAAGTAAAATTGAATTCCTCCCAATCAATCTTGACATCAACAATCCTCTCAACCAACCACTCATTGTACCACACCTGGGCTACATCCTTCAAGTGATAAGTAGCTAATTCAGTCTTTTCTTCAGAATTGACACCCATAACAGTCAACACTTTAGTGAGCTCATCAATAAACTCTTGGGCATCTTCATCAAATTTCGAACCAAAGAACTCAGGAGGATTCATCCAGGTGAAGTTTCTCACCCTAGAAGACTGAGTGCTACCATTTGTGGGATTTGTTGTCCTGTCCTGATTAGTTACCTCTTGGGCCAACATAGCAACCACATTTCAAAATTTAGCATAAGTCACTTACGCCTCCACAGGCTCACGGGGGGCTTATTCCTCATAAACCGGGGCCTATTTGGGGATGGGAGCTCTTCGGGGAGGCATTTTCTGAAAGAGTGACAAGAATATCAACATTTCAAGAAACCTTACAAAATAGTTCACAACACGACATAAGTAATAATGAAGTGAGACAATTCCTAAAATGTCTTCATAGCCTCTCATTCATAGGTATGGCGCGCATCACACCCATGACTAAGACTCTACTTGACCCGGTATGTTAGACTCTAAGGATCATTTACAAACCTAGGACTCTGATACCATATTTGTCATATCTAGGCCCCACTCTCGGGTCGTGACATTCTTGCTTCAAGTTTAGTACTTTTATTTTGATTTAAGGTAGTCATGATCCTGTCATTGGCACCATATATATGTTTGGAGATATAGGCTTTATAGACAATGATGGATTAGAGTTGATGTTATCATTTTAAGACTTGTACTTTTCAAACTATTTCACAATAATGAATTGATTTAGATCGTTGATGTCTTCCACTATTAGATTGTGATTGGATGAATGTGATGAAGCCAAGTGGTTTTCTTGGGGACCAACAATGCTTTTTGAGTGGTTACCATGCCAAGGGTACCCTCCCAGGCCGTGAGACCAACTCATCAGGCTGTATGAGCAACTACTCTAACACCAAGATAGGAAAACCATAAATTTTCAACTAATTAAATTATGCAAAACATGAATAAAATAGAAGATAAAATTACAAAGGTCTTTGAGTTATCAAGTACAAAGTTAAAAAGTCCAGTCTAAGATTTTGAAAAATATATCTAACACCCCCAAGAATTTTAATGTGAATATGTACAAGAACTTCTAAGAATATTTATAAATAAAATAATAACACAGCTCCCACCACAAGAAAGGAATAATAGAAGTTGTAGGAGATTGTCTTTGTCTTCACCTAAGAAACATCATTGATCCTATATATATCTTTTTCTTCATCTAAGAAATATCACTGATCCTATAACCATACAACTAAAATAAAAGAATATCAAGAGTAGCATCAATACTAATAACACGTATTGGTAGGCATCATCATCAACTCGAAACTCACCACACAATATAAAATAAATATTCAGAAACAAGTATGCAATAAAGGCCTGTACCACCTAATCTTTTACTCGTACACTATTACCATTTTGATTATCTTAATCTCCTTTATTATATGATGCGATCTCAACCTTTTAATTATTCCTGTGCCAACTCTAATACAAATCAGAGTCTAATCCTTCTATTCCTCCTAAATAATACGAGTGTTAAACTCACAATTGCTAACTCAGTTTAATCAATCTACCATTTTAGTTTAATCTTGCTCAACTACGCCTGACCTAGAGTGTTTAGTAGCCCATTTGCAAGATGGCCTAATTATGACAATTGAGACTCATCTACTTATACCAATACAGACCCACCATGGTAGGACTTAATCTACTATGGTCCCCGCTATGAAATTTCTGCTTCCAATGCGACTTACACGGAGACAGAAACTCAGACTTTCTTTCGCAAGTCCCCATTAACATACACAATCATAGTATCAAATATAATCTGACTCTAAATCATTAATTCTTTGCTTAAAAAATCCTTCAAACACTCTCCACTTGGTCATATACAACTTCATACCCAATTCTATGGAATATAACCAACAATCACAAAGGATTAAATAAAGAATACACAATCACATAACTAATATAACATCACTTAGACTTCCAGTCCTTCCATTTCAATTATTATGATAGGATGATCATGATCAATTACATTTATAAAAATTTCTCTATCATTGCACACGTTAATAATCAAGTAACAAGTGTATATATTAATAATGGTCCCCTCTAGAACACACATACATACTATTAGTGTATTAGAACGTGACACTCGATCCAATAGTTAGTACGTCGGAACGTGACACTTGATCCAATAATGTGTCATAACATGATGTCTAATCTAATAATACATTAGAATATGACATCTGATCCAATATGTATCAAAACATGACACCGATCCAATATGTGTTAGAATGTTATATTCAATCTAGTAATGTATCAAAACATGACACTTGATCTAATAATGTGTCCAACCATAACACCTGATCTAAAAACACAAGCATAATAACAATCACAGTAACAACCATGATAAATAATGCACCACAAGCCAAGTTTAAGGAATAGGTTTATTGCATATAATTAGACTATGATAGGCTATCAATTAGTTACCTGTTTATTTGCTTTTTCACATACATGCAAGGAGCACTACAAATTAGTTAACATGCATATATCACAAAAATGGAAATATTAAGCCATCACCTACAATACAATTACCACACTTGAAGCCACAAGTAAATCATTTGGTTTATTGTATAAGATCATCAACATGAAGACAAGATAGTTCATATTCACCCTTTAATTTTATAATTAGGCATTATCCAAGTAATTCACATAGAATGGTCAACATAAGCACATCCACATGTATATACATATATATATATATATATATATATGTATCAATGATCAAACATTGGACTCTCTTGATTATTACAAGTCTCAGGATCCCTTAGTAACCTAGTAATTTCCTTTACAATAATCTTAGAAGGTCCATTAATCATCTTAACAAGAAGTACTACAACAAGCAATAAAGGTCTAAACTATTATCGTTAGTCATAAACTAATCAAACCCACACAGTACTTTCTTTCCCTAGCAATAATGACCACCTACTTAGCCATCCAAATCCCATGTAGAAAGACCTAATCATGATTTCTCTCGTCAATCTATGTTATAACATGCGATGGCAACAGGTTTACAATTGCTCAAGAATGAAAACTTAGTTGACTTGGGCACTAAGTGAGCACTTCATGATTTCTTGAATTCTATTGATTGAGGTATTACTTTCCTCGTATTCCTTCTCGCCTTTCTTCCCAGACATAAAATAACCTTATGAGGGTTTCAAAGGTAATCTTAGTCTATTTTGGGCATTCTGTGGAAAAAAGGGTAATTAAGAATTCACGTTTATTTATTCTGGCTCATAAATCCTGCTATAGTAGGTGTCATACCTTTATGGCATCACTGCTATAGTGGGTCAATTCTGGTCCAAGAAAAAAAATTAAAAATCATAAAATTCATTACACCCCAACCCCAATAATGATGTTTTGGGTTATTACAATAGATAGCAATTTATCCCTCGTTTACCCTCAAATGATAGGAGGAGGAGCAACTAGAGTCCGTTAAAAAGTGTAACAACCCAAAAATTTTTTAAACTCCTTATGGTTGATCTTGTATGATGTTATACTAGTCATGGTTGAAATTTGGTAGCCACGGATTGAGGCTTAAAGTGGCCGAACGCAAAATGGATCATTTTGGAATCTAGAGAGACCGTTTGGACAGTGTGTTTCACAGAATCATAACATTTGGTCTGGATTTAACCATGTGGTATACTACATATCAAATTGAATATATTTGAGTTATCTTCACAACACAACTTGTCTCACTCTATTCCAAGTTCGTATGAGAAAGTTATGGCCCAAAGAGTGAGACTGCCTGAAAGTCGGAAGACTCTGGAAAGGGGCCCTGAAAACGGCCCAAGGCATGGGAGACGGACCATGGTACTGTTCACGGTCCGTTTGGGGTTCCGTCAAATGGTCCAGAGAGCATGGGGTGGACAGTACCCACCCCAAAAGCAATGTTAAGGTCCACGGACGACCCCCACGGTCCGTGAGACCTCAAACGGACCGTTTGGTGGTCCGTCAAGTTGGGCGGAAGCTTGGCCAAGATGTGGTTGGTTTAAATTGATATGGCAAGGTTCACGTGGCAGGTGGATTGACCTAGGTTCATAGTAGTATTGTCAAGATCGATTCGAGGTTGCCAAGGATTAGACGTAAGTGATTTAAGGCAAGAACTTCATTTTTAGACTGTTTTGGGGCCTCCATTTAGACTACTGAAACTTGGAGATGCCATAACGTTTAGCACACGGTGCAATGAGTGGGAAAGTTTATATCAAATGAAACCTCTTTAATTTAGCTTCGTAACGCAACTGGTTTCACTCAATTCGGAGCTCGGATGAGCAAGTTATGATCACTTTTGTGAGACTGCCCGAAACTGGAATTTTGCCTCGGGAAAATTGTTAAGTGAACTACCAAGGACCGAGTGGTGGCTCACAGTCCGTGTAGTGGTCCGTGAGTTTGGATAGTAAGCTCCCAGGATCGGGGAGCCAACGAACCGACCAAGTCAAGTCTCACGGACCATCACACGGTCCGTGAGACTGTTCATGGCTCGTGAAATGGACCGTGAAGTGGTCTAGTGAGCTCGTCGAATTTCGGGGTTGAACATTTGGCTAAGTGTTGTCTGATGGACAGAAACGGCCCGTGAACAGTATGACGGGCACTGTAGCAACCGTTTGACTCTGCTTAGTCTTGAAAAGTCCATTTTTCTAAGGATATTTTTGGGATTTTACTTATTCCTAAGCTTCTTTTAAGTTCCCTAAGGGTCCCTAAATCCCTAAAACTAATCATTTAGCCGTAGATTTTCATTAAAACGCTCTCAAACTTCTTTGAATCCTCTCAAGCCTCTTGATCACCATTTTTAAAGATTCGAAGAAAATTCGTGGAAAACATTCAATTCTTGATTCTCTACGCAATTCAAGTGTTTGTTATAAGGTATGTGGGGTTTAAATTTGTGGGTTCTTCCATCCATGAAACCCAAGAACCCTAACTCTTTAAATTATGAATTTTTACGTTTTACTTAGTCGTGGGTTCTCTTGATTTCACAAAACTCTTGAAGTTTGGTGTTCACTATAGATTTTAGGTTATCTCACTGTGAATTTTGTTCTTGAAACTCATGATTTACTCCATTAAAGTTTGAAGAATTCTTATTGCATGTATTGTCTTGAATTTTGATGCACGGGTAAGTTTTGTTGGGTTTTACTTTGGAATTTGCATATGAATTTGATGAAGAAAAGTTTGAATTGAAGTTTGAAGTTTTGAATTCCGTTACCCATGCTTTGATGCATTCATTCATATATTGCATTGGATAAGATTATTGATGAAACTCTTGTTTTGGGAAACTCTTGATATGATTCTTGGATATGACTAGACTT
>JBCEWC010022395.1:0-10047 GCA_038996855.1 Solanum aculeatissimum | reverse complement strand
ATGTCTCATGATTATGTTCTCATGTTATGATAATGGCTTGAATGTTATGTATGATGTATGACTATGTGCTATATGCAGGTATGCCTATCCCCTTCCCGTATTGTCCCCATAGCTTGATTCGCAAGTCCCCCAAATCCCTAGAGCTTATAGGCTACATGTTTTAGCTTCCGCATTTCCGAACCGATGATGAGTGTAATGATGCTATGATGGCTTGATCGATGGTCTTTGGGTCCTCTTTCACCATGTCATATCTAGGCCCCTATCCAGGTCGTGACAAGAAGCCTCTCACCCAACAAAGATTGGAGGAGGTGATAGTGAGAGGTCGGTAGGTGGATATCTCAGAGGAGATCATCCGCCGAATGTTGTTGGGGCCCGAGTTCTCCTCACCTAGATCCATAGTGCTGTTCGACAACAGATTTTGGCAGACTTGAGACTTAGGCATGATATGGGACCCAGAGTGCCGAGCAACTTTGATGAGATGGGTTGTTAACCAGATAGCAGTAAAGGGGCCCAAGCAATCATGGATCACTACATCTGTAGAGCCTATAGTTAAGGCTACCCTCAGTTTCCCTGCTAAGTTTTGGTGTGCAGTGATTCATTCACGGATCTGACCGATACTTGTAGAAAATACACTCACGTTGGATCATGTTATTCTAGCAGCCAACATCTTGGATGGTTATGATATTTGCTGGGCTGCTCTTATTTTAGAGAAGATCCACAAGGCGGCCTTGAAGAGGTCCACGACCATCCCCTTTCCATGCTTGATTCATCAACTGTGCTTAGCGGTAGGGTTGGATGTTATTCATCCCATGGACGTGTTAGTAGAGGTTCAACGTACACTTGATGCCATCCCGATCAAGGCTGATAACAAGCCAATTTCACTCTGGTGAGCCCTGAAGCCTCAGGTACACATGTTAGAGATGTTTGCTCCAGTGCCTCCACCTAAACCATCTACTACTACTGCTGCTAGACTTACTACTGAGGGACCCCCACAGGTTATGACTGATGAGGAGAGGGGGCCCTCTACTGATATTCTTTCTCTAGTGGCCCTTGTATCTACTTTAGTACTCACAAACATTGCCTTTGTCTCTGCAGTAGTATTTCAAGCCATGGCATAGTGATAGGCCTACACTGAGTCAAAGTTGACTCAGTTTTTATAGAAATTAAGACCCTAAATCCTCGAAGTTATCTCTGAGGTGAAGATCCGCATGAAGGCATACACGGTTGCAGCTATCTCGGAGAATCTTAGTCCCATGTATGCCCATATAGATGCATTTTGAGAGGCAGGTCTAGCAGAGCCTCAGTACAGCGAGGCCTTTAGATATGACAACCATCCAGATAGAGGTTCAGCATCTCTAGGTCTAGATTAGTGCAACAATGGCAGCCCCTGTTTATGTCCCATTGACCTTTCCAGATGAGGCGGTGGTCGACTTGTTCACTCTAGAGGAACCACCTTTTCCTTCCCTTGAAAAAAGGCCACACTCAAATGGTGTTGATGTTGTGCACTTTAAGATGGGGCTGACAGAGGAGCAGGAACTCGAGCTTGCCCATGCCAGATTGAGGAAGGATGAGGAGATGCGACTAGCTCGCGATCGTGAGAAAAAGAAGTGTGTTAGCCGCTCAGGACAGACTCCTACTGGCGAGGAGTCCACCAGTCATGTAGAGGGTGGATAGTCTTGAGATGAGTGAGGTCTTTCAGTGTCCAGGTATGTTCTTTTGCCCCCTGTTCTTTATTTTTGATATTATATGCGCATTAGGGATAATGCACAACTTTTTCGATAGGGTATGGGTAGTTATAGGCCTCAGTGAAGTCTAAGTAAGCTTGACCATAACAATCCCAATTTTTGATCCAAAGGGTTTTCTTACCTGTGTTCTTATTCATTGCGAATATTTATTTTATATTAAACCATCATGTTTAGATGTTTAGGTAATATTAGTAGTATTCAATACTTATATCCATGGCATAGTATGTTTTGGTTTAATTTTGTTTAAATGATACCTATCAAATTATTTTTGTTTTTAGTTAGTTTTGATAGCAACCTCACATGATTAGTTGTATGACAGTGCTTGTTCTTGTAAGTTAGGCTAAATTGTGATAAAATACATGATCTGATAGTTTGTGTTAACATATAAAGCAGTGTCATGTGTGAGTGATCTTAATTGCATAATTCAGTACTGTGTTTCAATTCAGAACTTTCCCCGTTACTCTGATTTATGCTGTAGATTAGTTGGTTAGGAAAGAATCTTAGGTCGTTGTTCGTAATAGTCTACTTAGCTTGAAAATAACCGACCAAATGTGCTATGTATCCCTCGATTCCTGTATTTAAGCCTAAAATTGACCTCTTGATTGTAAACACCTAAGAAACCTTACCCAAATTCATGATTAGATCATAAAATTGTCACTAGTCCTTCCTCGAACATCATGCACCTTGACAAAGGCAAAAAGCCTAAGTTAAGGGTGGCTACCAAAAGGGGCCCTAGTTCGAAGGATGGATAATGTGCACCTTAACCAAGGCTAAAAGCTTAAGTGGAGGGTGGCTAGTAAGAGAAAAGTCATAAAAAGTGGAGGGAAAATTAGTGTTCCAAAAATGGAAGAAAATAGGGAATAGAGTGCCAGAAAAAGAAAAAAATGAGGAAGTGCCTAATCAGTGTGCTGAAGAGAAAAAGAATTTGAAAAATAAAGGCACTATTCAAAAGAGTGAAAATAAGCACCTTGAAACGTTTGGAATAGGAGAAAAAGGGAGATTGAATTAGAAGATAGGTTGGTAGGGTGAAAGTGTAGAAAAGATAGTGTCAAGTAGGGCCATTAGTCACTATGTTTCAAAAATATTACACCAAAGCCCCCTGAGCCTACGTTACAAACCTAGAAAGTCCTAAAGTGATCCTAACCCAACTAGTTTAAAGTGTTAGTCATGAGTGTAGGGGAAAGCATATGTTATTGATCATGGTATCTGAATGTCTTTTATGAGTGAGAGTGATCTAGTATCGTCCCGAGCATTAACTGTGAAAATTTTATGCTGACAGGGAAAATGAGACATCTTTTTGTGAGGGTACTTGCATTGCATTGTTAATATCTGACTAATTCGGTGATTGTTGTTTATTTATAATTGCATGACTTGTCACAGTTTTCACTGTTGGGCATATTGATCTGTGTTCATTTGTTAGATGACTATCTGATATGAGGTTGAAATATAATATGGGTGTTTGTGTTGGATTTTGATTAAGTCTTTGCCATTGGGTTTGAATCTATATGCTACTATACTGCTTATATAGATTGAGTCCGTCACTTGAGGACAAGCAACAATTTTAAGTTGAGGGTATTGATGTGATGCTGAAATGCAACACTTTTGATGCTTAAAACTTGGAATTTAGTGTGTTCTCAATGCGATGTTAGTAGGTTTGATTGTGTTTTTGTGTTTGGTTTGCAGGATTACAGTGTTGAAAAAGTTTAGAAGAAATATGTTGAAGTTGTTGGTTTTGGTGTTCCATGGAACTCTCTATGGGTCCTGGAGTAGTCCATGAGTCGTGGAGAGGGTTTTGTATAAAGTTTTGGTGAGGGGTACAAAGTTGAAGTCAACTCTACGAGGAGGATCCACGAGCCATACAATGTTACACGAGCTGTAGAGTGATGGTCGTGCCCTGAGGATTAAAAAAAGGAGAGATATTGAAAAGTCATTAGACGAGACCTTCCATGGGTAGTAGAATCTTACACGGGCCATGGAATGGTTTCATAAAAGCTAACTCTTGAACACTTCCCGAATCTACGAAACCCCAATTTATAGGTCGTGAAGTGGTTTACGAGTCATAAAGAGGTCCCGTGAAGATTGCCGACACAATATTCCCAGTTCATTTTGGTTTTGTATTTTACTTATTATAAATAGTTTTTAGGTTATTTTTCATCAAGTTTTTTAGTGAGAAAAACGTTTGAACCTTGTTTTAGCGAATACGCTTAGGATATATCATACGTTGTGTGTTCTTGATTCAAACTCGTGGTTTTAATTGAAAAGTTGGACTTTGTGTTTTCAATTTCATCTATGTAAGTGTTTAATTATGCTTTTCTATATCATAATCTCTGTGTTTACACTGATAATGCATAGGTAAATCCACAACTAGGGTTTTGGGAACCATGATGAATTAACAAGGTAAAATCGGTTAATGTGTAATTCTTGAAAGATCTGTTAGGGTGTATTAATTATTCTCTTCACTTTAATTGATTTTTAACGGTGGCCAATGTTACAACTAGTCTAGTATCACTTGCTGGATCAAGGAAGTGACGAATAAGAAAAGAGGTAATTAATAGGAGGGGATTGAGCTTTTTCTCATCTAATCAACTTAACCAGATTAAGGGGCGGTTGTACTGGGAATAAAGTAACGTTTAGAATAGTCACACCACAGAGATGGATCAAATTCTTGGTTGAAATTTATCTTTTTGTTGGATCAAAGGCTTAGGTAAATCTAACTTACTTTCCTACACCTACACATTGGAAGATAATTGGATGTGTCCAATATTACCAATTTATGGATTCGTGGGGAACACTTCACCCTAGTTAGCTCTCCTATTGATTATTTATTACTTACATTTATTTAGTTTAATTTAAATTCTTGTTTTCAAGCATCCCTTTCCTCGAGAGATAAGTAAGTTAATCATTCTCAAGGTGTATTGAATTGATTCTGGAGTCTACCATACTCCTCGTGGGAACGATCATAACTTTGGTTAGGTTATTTACTTGATGACCACTTTACCTCAAAAAGGATGTGTGATTTGATCGACATTAATATCTTGAATTGCATGATTGACCAAAAAGGGTTTTGTTCCCTTATGGCACATGCTAATTAAATACTAAAAAGGGAGGTGTTCCCGTAAGGTTATTATCATATGTTAATCGAAAAAGGTGGTGTTCCCATAAGGTGTTTATGAAGCACTTTCTGAAATGGGGGAGTTCCCATAAGGTGAGTGTTTTGTTTACCTTACCAATGTAAACCGCTCCATGTCTTGTGTGGAGTGAACATTAGAATTCCAAGTAGTAGCTCATTTGGACTTACATGTCGGTTATGGTCCCTTACCATCTATGTATGCCATCTTATGTGACTTGATGATTCGTCATATATATTTTGACTATGGCATTGAATATTCATGACATATTGAGCTTATATATGCTAACTATGTTTATGCATATCATTTCATTCTGGCTTATGTTCCTTGTTTCATTACATCCTGCTTACTTAGTACATTTCAAGTAGTAACATATACTTTTTTGCCTACATGATCTAACCTTGTAGGGATTGAAGCTTCTATTCATCCTCCTCCTCCACGTAAGATGTCGCCCAAGATACACCTCCTTTTTTAAATTTTAAGCGGTAGTTGTCAAGATATATAACCCAACCAAGGTTAAGGTCAAATCCCACAGGGAATATGGCCAGACTAGAAGTAATTGCAAGCAAGTTGAATGAATTAACCTACTTATCTCCCGAGAAAGGGGGGGTTGTAATTAGCAAGAAAGTAAACCTAAACTAGAATAATTGTTGTGTAACCAGTGAAAGAAGTAACTACGGTATTGTGTTCCCCATGAATTCCTAACTTGGTATTACTAGATAATCATAATATTTTCAAGTGTGTAGCATGAAGAATGATAAGTTAGGTTTACCAAACCCTTTGATCCATGCGAGAGGTAAATTTCACTACATGATTTGATCTATCCCCGGAGTGTGACATTACTAACCCTTACCTATTGTTCCAGTACAACCTCCCCTTGATCCAGTTTTAGTTGCATAGATGAGAGGGTCACTTCTAATCCTATTAATTAATCTCTTTTCCCATTCATTACTACCTTGATCCAGTCAATAACAACTAGGCGAGTTCTAATGTTGGCCACCATTGTAAAGCAACAAAAATGAAGAGAATTAATTAATACATGTATGCACACTTTCCAAGAATTATGGATTATTTGATTTTACCTTGTTAGTTCTTCATGGTTCCCACAACCCTAGTTGTGGAGTTAGCTATGCATGATCATTGTAGATGAAGAAATTATGTTAGGAGATAGCACTATTAATTACAATGATGGAAGTAAGACTAGAAATCCCAATCTTCTCAAAGAAAATCACAGTCTATTAATTCAAAGTAAAAGTCACAAAATGTAAAGTCACAAAAGTATTTCTTTGTTCTTTCGTGCTTCTCTCTGTCTAAAAAAATCTAAAAAACCTATTTATAATAATTAAAAACCAAATCCAAAACAAAATAGGAAAATTGAGTTGGCAACTATTACAGGCTAGGTTATGGGTCATACAATGTCCATGGCCCGTACCTAGGTTTCGTACTTTGTGTTCTTCAAAACCGACTATTACTTCTATAAGACCTTTTTGGGGGCTATATTCTAATTTACAAGTTGTATAGGGATTCGTCTGACAGCTTTCTAGAAACTCTTCCAATTTTGATCCTTATGGCATGAAACCTAATCCACGACTCATATAAAATTCTATGACTCGTATGAAGTTAATGGATGCAACTCTAAAAATTAGGCCCTTTATTGAATATCAACCACAAAACCCCTCTACGGCTTGTGGAAGTATCCACGGTCCGTAGTGTGTCTCGAAAGTCTTTAAAAAGCTGCAATTCTATAGACTATGTACAAAATCATGCCAACTCCTGTAATCCTTCAAAATAGACACAAAAACACATCAAACACACTAACATTGCTTAAGCAATGCACAAAATCCTATGTTTTAAGCATCAAATGGGTTGTATTTTGGCAGCACATCAATACTCTCAACTTAAAATTATTGTTTGTCCTCAAGCGACAGACTCAATCTTTATAAGCAGTATAGTAACACACAGACCTTAGTCTAGTGACGTACATTTTCCCAAAACAACTCATAGATAACCATACTAACTCATCAATGCATATCATATAGTAATTAGACAAACCGATGCAGATCAATACATGTGACAGTGCAACTATGATAGGCAAGGCAACAACAGATAAGCAACAATCACTACAATAGCCTAGGATTAGCATTGCAATGCACGTGCCCTCACAGAAAGAAGTCCCATATCCCACTCATGATAATATTTTTATATTTTATCCTTGGGACTAAATGAAATCACTCACACTCACAATAGACATTCAAACACTGTGATCAATACCATATGCTTGCCCCTATACACGCGACTATGATCTTAAACTACTTGGACTGGGACCGCTATTGGACTTTCTTGGCTTGACATGTAGGCTCAGGGGGATTTGGGATGGTATTTCAGGAACATAGTGACTAATGAACCTCTTTACCACTAAGTTATTTCACACTTTTGCCCTACCAACACTGTCATTTTCAACTTATTCTTCCCTTCTCCTATTTCAAACTTTTCTGGGTGCCTTACTCACATTTTAATCTCATTTCCTTCTTTTTCACATTCTATTTTGCCTCATTATTTAGGCATCTATTCATTTTTTTTGCACCCATGGCACATTTCCCCCTTTTCATGTATCACTAGCTTTCACCTTATTTCATGTGATTTTTCTTACACCAACCATCCTTAACTTAGGCTTTTGGCGTGATTTGAGGTGCACAATATCCAACCTATGAACCAGGGTCACTTTTGGTAGCCACCCTCAACTTAAGATTTTTGCCTCAGTTAAGGTGCATAATATTCAAGAAAGGACCAGTGCCAAATTCAGGATTTCATATCTAACATGGCTAGGTTACTTAGGTGTTTACAAAGAAAAGGGTACACTTTAAGTTCAAACATTCAGATCAAGGGATACATAATGTATTTAGTTGGTTATTTAGGCTAAGTGGACTAATGTGAACAATGGCCTAAGATCCTTTCCTAACCAACTAACCTACAATCTAAGTCAGAGTAACAGGGATAAATATGAATTGAAACACAATATAAGAACTATGCAAATAATCTTAATCACACAGGACACTAATTACACTATCAATATAGACTCTCAGATCATGCTTTTCATCAAAATTAAACCTCACTCATAAGAACAAAGCACTGCCAACTATCAATGTCACATGGATGTTATCAAAACTACCTAAAACAAAAATTTGATGGGTATCACTTTTCACACAAAACTAACATATGCCATAGACTTTGGTACTACATGATACTAACACTACTTACACATCTTAAACATGTTGGTTCAATAGAAAATAAATGTCCTAGGGGAAAGAGCACAAACAAGAAAACCCCTCGGACTTAAAAATTGGGAAAGTTATAAGTCTTGGCTACTCAAACTTCAATGAGGCCTATAACTACCCATACTCCATCGAAACATATTTTACATTTTCCTCAATGCACAAAACATACCTATATCAAAGCATAGGAGGTAAAAATAACATACCTGGGTGCCTAAATGCCAGTCTCTGACTATTTTTGACCACCCTAAACCTGCTGGGTAGACTTTTCTATAGTAGCAGTATGTCCAGAGGCTCAAATACCCCTTACTCTCGCTAGCTCACGAGCCTGCCGATCCTTTTTATTTGTAATGGAGCCTTGCCTAGCAGTCTCAAACTAATACCTCTCTATCAACTCTGCCTTTTGACTCAAATTGTTAGGATCATTAGTCTCAAGATGAGGCCTCTTCCTAGAGGTACAAAATGGTAGATCCTCAGTAGCAAAAAGATCAACAAATGCTTCGAAAGTAGTGTCAGGAATCAGGAATACCACTGGTGGTGGTTCTATTAGTGTCATCTCAGCTCAGAGTTACGGATCTCCAATTGTGTAGCAGTTAAATCAGGAGGCTGGGTTGAACTGCGACTCTGCTCTACTCTCAGCTCAAATGCATCTATACTGCCATGTACCGGTGAAAGTCTCTCCTAGGTGGCCACATATTGCGTTTGCATGCGCTTCTCTTCCTCTCAAATGACCTGGAGAACACAAGGCTTGATTTGCTGTAATAACTAAGTGAATTGGGACTCAGTACAAACCACTCTTTGTGCCATAGTTTGAGTAGATGCTACAAACACCTATACTATGCCCGCGGGTAATGTGGGTACTACCTCTAGCGCATAAATTATAGTAGGTGGAGCGGGTCTTATATATGTATATGTCTTTGACTAAAAAGGCCCCTTAGTATCTGAAGCAGTAGAAGAACTCGAACGCTTAAATGGTGGCGCTGCTAGGGTGAACATCTCTGGTATATGCACTGGAGGATGTGATGCTCACTAGAGTGCCACAAGATTCTCATCATCCTTTATCAGGTTAGCATCTAACGTCCTCTGAACTTCGATTATAGTATTTAGCTATTGAAGGATATTCATCCATACGACTATGCATAGCCTATAGATCAAACACAGAAAAAGGATAGAGGTGGACCTCTTCTGGGATACCTCATGAATCTGCTCTTCGATCAAGTAGGCCCAATCAATGTCATAGCCAACTAAGATGTTGGCAACCAATACTGTATGATCCGATGTGAGTGTGTTATCAGTATGTGTCAGTTAAATTTGTGAACACACTACTTCCCACAAAACTTTCCTGGTGAAGCTCAGTAAAGCCTTGATGATCACTAATGGTGTGGAAATCCAGTTACGGTCCTGGCCCTTCTTAGTAATTTGATCAGCGATCTATCTCATCAAAGTTCCTCTGCAGGCTGCATCCCTCATAAGGCCCGGGTCCTGAGTCTTGCTCAATCTGTAATCATACTTAGTAGTGGAGACTAGAGCCTCAAACAGGGGGCTAAATAGAAACTAATGGATGGTGGCCTCGGATATGTTAACTTGATGTCCCCTCACCATTGTCTGTGTAACTCGGGGTTATGTAAGGTATCTCTTCCCTTTTGGGGTTGAGTGTGAAATGTTGGCAACATAAGAAACATAGAAATCTCGAACTATCTCCCAGGAGTACTTCCTCGATGAATCTGGAAACCACTCCAAACCAGAATTATCCATAGTATCTCAAAGCCTTGGGACACTGTCAAGCCTAGTGGTGATGAGTCAAGGCTTCTCAAAACATGCCTCGACATAGAAGAGCGGGGCCTCGACAAGCTTTGAGGCTCACCCTCAAGTCAAGAAAGTAAATACATGGAAATAAAGGTA
>JBCEWC010022394.1:0-10047 GCA_038996855.1 Solanum aculeatissimum | reverse complement strand
AATCAAGTCTTCTTCCCCAAATTCTACAAGCTAGCTTCAATGGAGGTCAAGAGAGTCTTAGGATCTTAATAGAGAGTGTAGGGGAGTTCTAATAGATGAATAAGGGTTTGGGGGAAGATTTAGGGGTTTAGGATACCTTAAGGGACCAAAAGGGGACTTAGGAAAATGTTAAATCATGAAAATACCATTTATAAGCCAGAACTTTTCACTGAACACAACACCCAAACGACAGCTACAGTGCCTTCAAGGTGTCACATGGTTCGTTTAAGTGACCGTCCAGTGACACTTAGCCAAAATTTCCCGTGAACTCTCGGAGGACTTTCTGTTACACTTCACGAACCACTAAACGGTTTGTTCAAGTTGTGTCTGGCCATGTAACCCACCTTATAACCTCACTTAATCTCAAAAATCATGCCCAAGCCTTGGACTAGCCACTTTCCAACTTCACGGGACAGTGGACGGCTCGTTAAGTGCCAAACGAACCGTTCCAGGTTCCATCAACCTACATTTGGCTTAGGGGTGGTTCCAGGTTCCAAGCTCACTGGAACATCACAAGAGGCATTAGACAGACCGTGAAAAGTTTCACGGTCCGTACAAATGTCCTTGTCCATTTATCTGAGCCTATCTCCAATGGCTTCTGAATTTTAGACAGTCTTACTGTTTGGGCCATATCTCCTTCATCGAATATCCAAATTGAGTGAAACTACTTCTGTTGCAAAGCTAACTCAAATAGATTCAATTATATATATGGTGACTCACATGTTTCATCCCACATCAAAAGTTATGACTATTTGAAGTGCAATACCGAAACTTTCCCTCTAGGCCACTTACTAGCCCAATTTGCATTCGGCCACTTAAACTCAACCCGTGGCCACCAAAACTCATACATGGCATTTAGTACATCCTATAATGCCAACCATAAGTAGATTTTGAAAATGTTCAGGTTTTTACAGTCTATGTTGGCCCAAGTAGTGGCTAACCAAGCCCGGCCAATCAATCTCGTGAATTTTGGTACTCCGGATTCTAGGGTGAGGGATTTCACCCGGATAAACCCTCCGGAGTTCTATGGCTCGAAAGTAGATTAAGATGCTCAAGTGTTCATTGATGAACTCACTAAGGTGTTGACCATAAAAGGGGTGAGTTCGGAAGAGAAAGTTGAGTTGGCCGTATATTAATTGAAAGATACGGCCCAAGTGTGGTATAACCAATGGTTGGTTGAATGAGTTGTGGATGTCAAGGTTGGGTGGGAAGAGTTCAAAATGACCTTCCTTGACCGGTTCTTTCGTCTTGAGCTTAGAGAGGCCAAAATGACCGAGTTCATCAATCTTTGATAGGGTGATATGACAATGAGGGATTATGCTCTTAAATTTACTAAACTCTCTAAGTATGCTCCAATGCTTGTATCTGACCCCCGTGTAAGAATGCCCAAATTCATCTCTGGTGTCTTTGATTTGGTTATGAAAGAGTGTCACACGTCTATGCTTATTCGAGAGATGGATATCTCAAGGATCATGACTCATGCCGAGCAAATTGAGCGTGAAAATCTTAAGGAAAGGAGGGTGAGTAAAGCTAAGAGGGCTCGACTTGGTGGTGGGTTCTCCAACTCCAAGAGTAGTAGTGGGTTAGGCCGATTTCATCAAGGTCAAGGTTCAAGTGTGAAGGTTGCAAATCCAAGGGTGCCTTCTCCAAAGGCACAAGTTGGGGGTGGTCCCCGATTTTCTCGTTGTGGTCAATGTGGTGGTAGCCACATGAGTGAATGTAGGAGAGCTACGGGTGCTTGCTATGGGTGTGGTAGTTTGGACCACAAGATCTCTAATTGCCCAAAGAATGTGAAGAAGGATCAAGCGACTCCGGTGATCAAGGGGACCTGAAGGCTCCGGTTGGTGGTGCTCCTAGGAATAACAGGTTTTATGCTCTTCATACCCACCAAGAGGTGGAGGAAGCTCCAAACGTCATGACCGGTATGTTAAAAATCTTTGATTTTGATGCTTATGTTTTACTTGATCCGAGTGTAAATTTAACTTTTGTGACTCCTCTATTGGCTGTTAAATTTGGTTTGAGTCTTGAAACTCTAAGGAAACCTTATTCGGTGTATACTCTCGTGGGTGAGTCTATTATTGCCCGAAAGGTGTATTGGGTTTGTCCGGTCTCTGTGTTGCATAAAGTGTTCCCCAGTGACCTTGTAGAACTTGAGATGTATGATTTTGATGTTATTCTTGGGATGGATTGATTGCATGCATTGTATGCCTCGGTTGATTGTAGGACAAGGCATATCGCTCCTAGGCCCTAGGCCTAGGTCGTGACAAGCTTGGTATTAGAGCACTAAGGTTTTAAAATGATCCTCAGAATCCAACATGTTGTGTCGAGTAGAGTCATATTCATGGGTGTGAAGTGCACCATTCCTATGAGTGGGAGGCTATAATGGTATTTTAGAAATTATCTCACTTCATCATTTCTTATGTCGTGCTATGGACAGTGTCTTAAGACTTCTTAACTTTGACAATGTCCTTGATGCTCTTACAGAAGATGCCTCCCAGAAGAGCCCCTCCACCAAAGCACGCCCCAGTTAATGAGAAACCAAGTCCCTCAAGGGCCTATGGGGGAGCCAGCTACTCATGATAAGTTCAGGATTGTCGTTACCATGCTATCTCAAGTGGTGACCAACCTGCTAGGCAGGCCAATCCTCCTCCCCATGTTCCCACTTCGGTTGCTAAAGTGAGAGATTTTATCCGGATGAATCCTCCGGAGTTCTATAGGTCAAAAGCTAATGAGGATGCCCAAGACTTCAATGATGAACTCTCTAAGATGTTAAATGTTATGGGGGTGACTTCACAGGAGAAAGTTAAACTAGCTGCTTATCAGTTGAAGGATGTGGCTCAAGTGTGGTACACCCAATGGTTGATGAAGAGGGTTGGTGATAATGGGATTAGTTGGGAAGAGTTCAAGTTTGCTTTTCTGAATTGTTTCTTTCCTCTAGAGCTTAGGGAAGCCAAGATAGCAGAATGTATCAACCTCAAGCAGGGACGAATGAGTGCGAGGGATTATGCCCTCAAGTTCACAAAGCTCTCAAAGTATGCTCCTATGCTAGTGGCTGACCCCCGTGCAAAAATGCACAGGTTTATTTCTGGGATCTTTGATTTAGTTGTGAAAGAGTTTCGTACAGCTATGCTTATTTGAGAGATGGACATATCCAGGATTATGACTTATATGTTGAATAGATTGAAGGGGAGAAGCTAAAAGAGAAGAAGGTGAATGATTCTAAGAGGGCCCGTTATGATGGTGATTTCTCTAACTCTAGGAGTGGTAGTGGATATGGTGGCTTCCAATAAGGCCAAGGTTCCAATACAAGAGTTGACAGTAATAGAGTGCCTCTTCCCAAGGCACCTATTGGAGGTGAATCAAAAAATCCTCGGTGTGACAAGTGTGGAAGAAATCACATGGGTGCATATCTAAAAGATTCAGGTGCTTGCTTTGGGTGTGGTAATATGGGTCACAAAATTGCTAATTATCCTAAAGTTGCTAAGAAGGGTCAAGGTCATATGGATCAAGGTAATCAAGCCCAACTGAGAGTTCCTCAAGGTGGTTCTCCCAGAAACAATAGGTATTATGCCTTTCATGCTCAACAGGAAGTAGAGGAGACTCCGAATATGGTGACTGGTATGATGCTTATGTTTTGCTTGATCCAGGTACAAATTTATCTTTTGTGACTCCTCTTTTGGCTACTAAATTTTGTTTGAGTCCTGAAATTTTGAGGGAGGCTTTCTCGATTTATACTCCTATGGGTGAGTCTATTGTTTCCCAAAGGGTGTATCGGGGTTGTCACGTTTCGGTCTTACATAAAGTCCTTCCTTGTGACCTTGTAGAACTTGAGATGTTTGATTTTGATATTATTCTTGGGAAGTATTGGTTGCATACTTCATATGCCTCTATTGATTATAGAACCCGGAAGGTTAAGTTTTAGTTTCTGAATGAGCATGTTCCGGAATAGAAGGGTAGAGACTTCACTTTTAAAGGTCGATTTATTTCCTATCTCAAAGCTCGAAAAATCATTTCTCAAGGGTGCATCTATTATATTGTGAGGGTTAGAAATGTAGAGTCTGAGTCACCTACTATTAAGTCAGTTCTGGTGGTTAATGAGTTTTCGGATGTATTTCCCAAAGATTTGCTTGTTATTCCTCTGGAAAGGTAAGTGAACTTTGGCATAGATCTTCTTTCGGACACTCAACCTATTTACATTTCTCCTTATCATATGGCACCGGCTGAATTAAAGGAGTTAAACGATCAGTTGAAGGACTTGTTGGAAAAGAGTTTTATTAAACCAACTATATAACCCTAGGGTGCTCTTTTATTATTCGTGAAAAAGAAGGATGGGTCACTTCGGATGTGTATTGACTATAGACAATTGAATAAGGTTACCATCAAGAATAAGTATCCTTTTCCTAGAATTGATGACTTGTTTGATCAGCTTCAAGGAGCTACCCATTTCTAAAAGATTGACCTCTATTTTGGTTATCATCAGTTGGAGGTGAGGGAGTGTGATATCCCTAAAACTACTTTTTGAACTAGATATGGGCACTTTGAGTTCGTGGTAATGTTCTTATATTTGACTAAAGCTCCAGCTGTGTTTATGGATCTTATGAATTGAGTGTTCAAGTCATTCCTTGACAGTATTTTGGTTGTGTTCATTTAGGGTTTTCTGATTTACTCTCGAAGTGAGTAGGAGCATATGAATCACTTGAGGTTGGTTCTTCAGACTTTTAGAGAGAAGCAATTGTTTGCCAACTTCAGTAAATGTGAGTTTTGGCTTGGAGAATTGGCTTTTCTAGGTCATGTGGTACCCGTTGATGGCATTAAGGTTGACCCAAAGAAGACTGAGGTTATGAAGAATTGGCCTAGACCATTTACTACTTCTGATATTTGGAGTTTTCTTGGGTTGAGTAGTTATTATCGAAGGTTCATTGAGGGTTTCTCATCCATTACATCTCCATTGACTAAGTTAACTCAAGAAGGTAAGTTTATATGGTCAGATGAATGTGAGAAGAGTTTTTAGACTTTAAAGGATCAACTTACATTGACTCCTATTTTGACTTTACTGAATGGCCTAGATGGATTTGTGGTGCATTATGATTCTTCTCGGATTGGGTTGGGGTGTGTGCTTATGCAACATTGTAAGGTTATAGGTTATGCATCGAGGCAATTGAAGGTGCATGAACAAAATTACCCGACTCATGATCTTGAGTTGGTGGTAGTGGTATTTGCTTTGAAGATTTGGAGACATTACTTATATGAAGTTCATGTTGATGTTTTCACCGGTCATAAGAGTTTGCAATATGTGTTCACCTAAAACGATCTTAATTTGAGGCAAAGAAGATGATTGGAACTTCTTAAGAATTACGATATAAGTGTTCAATATCATCCCGGCAAGCCAAATATTGTAGTTGATCTCTTAGTAGGCTATCTATGGGTAGTGTGGCCCATGTTGATGAGAGAAAGAAAGAGTTGGTAAAAGATGTCCATCGCTTGGCTAGATTGGGTGTTAGATTGGCTGACTCTAATGATGGTAGCATTCATGCTCAGAATGAGGCTGAATCTTCTGTGGTTATTGATGTCAAGGCAAAGCAAGACTTGAATCCATCTTTGATTAAGTTGAATAAGTTGGTTACTGAAAAGAAGATAAATGTTTTCTCTCACGGGGGAGATAGTGAACTTCAGTATCAAGATCGATTGTGTGTTTTCAGATGTTGATGGTCTTAGAGAGGTGATCATGAGTGAAGCCCACAACTCTTGTTAATCTATTTACCCACAACAAATGAGGTGAAACATCAAAGGCTTGATGGTTTGACCCAAGATATTGAGATTCCTACTTGGAAATGTGAAGATGTGAATATGGACTTTATGATTGGTTTTCCCCGTACTCAGAAATAATTTGATTCCATTTGGGTCATTGTTGATAGGATAACCAAATTAGCTCAATTCCTAATGGTTAAGACTACTTTCAATATTGAAGATTATGCAAAGTTGTATATTCGGGAGTTGGTTAGATTGCATGGTGTGCCTATGTCTATTATATCAGATCGTCGTACCCAATTTACTTCTTACTTTTGGAAATCATTTCAAAGAGGCTTGGCACTAAGGTGAAGCTAAGTATCACTTTTCATCCTCAAACCGATGGGAAGGCCGAAAGGACAATTCAAACTTTGGAGGACATGTTGAGGGCTTGTGTGTTGGAATTCAAAGGAAATTAGGATGATCATCTACCACTTATTGAGTTTTTCTACAACAATAGTTTTCATGCCAGCATTGGTATGGCTCTTTTTGAAGCTTTGTATGGGAGAAGGTGTAGATCCCCGATGGGATAGTTTGAATTATGTGAGATGACATTGATAGGCCTAAATTTGGTGGTTGAGTCTATGGAAAAAGTAAAGTTGGTTAAGGAAAGGTTGAAGATGGCCCAAATTTGTCAAAAGTCATATTCGGATGTTAGAAAGAGGGATCTTAAGTTTCTTGTAGGTGATTGGGTGTATGTGACGGTTTCACCTATGAAGGGTGTAATGTGCTTTGGAAAGAAGGGAAAACTAAGTCCCCGACATGTAGTTCCCTATAAGATTGTTGAGTGGGTTGGTAATGTGGCCTATAGATTGGATTTGCCTTTGGATATGAGTTTTATTCACCCGGTGTTCCATGTGTTGATGTTGAGGAAGTTGATTGGTGATCCTAATACTATTTTGTCTTTGGAAGGTGTTGAGGTTGAAGAGAATTTGACTTATAAAGAGGTTTCAGTTGAAATTTTAGATAGACAAGTGAAACGGTTTCACAACAAGGATGTGGCTTCGGTTAAAGTGCTTTGGAGGAATCAACATATGGAGATGCTACAAGGGAAGCAGAGTCAGACATGATGAGGCAATACCCCTATCTATTCTAATCTACTCAAACCTAAGGTATTAGGTTCTTCTTATTCTAAAAGATCTTAATTCTTTCACTCTTGTGTTTCATGACATGACAAGCATATATGTGTACAAAAATGATTTAAAAAGATGTTTTGACATGAGTTTTAATGATTTTATTGTTTTCAAGTGATGAATTATGCATTGAGTCTTCATGTTGAAATGCTTCATGTTCAAGTCAAGCCTTTCAAGTCATATTCTATCTTATTCGACGATAAATTTTCTCAAGGGGGAGATGATGTAAGGACCCGAACCTCGTAAGGCCTTAACGATGCTCAAAATTGAGATTTTTGGTGTTTTAACCAAGGTGTAGCTCCAAGGACACTCCTACCAGCCATGAAGAGGTCCACAAGCCATGGTGAGATCCATGGAGTGACCCTTGGCTTTTTTCATGGCATCTTGTCGCTTAAGGGAGTATTTTAGGCTTAGTGGCCCTCTATGGCACCCCCTCACGGCTCGTTGTCCTCACCACGGCTCATGAGAAGGGCTCATGGTAGATGCCCCAGCCATCAAGCCAAAATTTAGCTAAGGTAGCTTCCAGGGACCCTTGTACGGGTCGTGCGCCCCACCATGGGTCGT
Organism: Solanum aculeatissimum; assembly: GCA_038996855.1. Lineage (NCBI taxonomy): Eukaryota > Viridiplantae > Streptophyta > Magnoliopsida > Solanales > Solanaceae > Solanum > Solanum aculeatissimum. The sequence continues at coordinate 2,524 of JBCEWC010022394.1, read as the reverse complement.
GGTGGGTGTCTTCGTGAAGGCTTTGGCTCAAACTTTCTCTAAGTATAAAAGTACCATCTTAGAACTTAGTGATTTTGTGCGGATGCTTGTACGGACCGTGAAGCCTTCAGTGGAAACACCCTTAGCCTAAATTTTTCTATGTGTCAAAGGAGTCTTTTTTATGAGAACTTTGTATGTACCATGGTCCTTTGTACGGACTGTGCTGATTTTGTACGGGACTCTTAGGCACCTTTTAAGGTTCATTTCATTAATAGTCTTTTCGTAATTTTGGTCTATTCTAAAGGTCTTTCAAGACCTTGGTACCTATACTAAGCCTTCAAATAATATTACACTCTCATTATACACTCAAACTCTAGAATTCAATTCCTAAATTATCTCTTCAAGTCTTGTGATTGGGAATTCAAGCTAGGATTTCAAGGAGGCTTTCAATTCAAGTCAATTTTATCTTAATTCTTCTAGATTCCTCAAGGTATGGTGGGATTGTTTCGTGATTCCCTTCCAATCATGAAGACCCAAATCTTATTTTTCCAAATTACATGAGTTTCAAGTATGATCTTCAAATGAGTCGTTTAAATTGATTTTAATTTGTTGAAATTGAGCTATGGGTTGAACTTATTTATTGATTTTGTGATTATTTGAATCTTATTATAATGATTTGCATTGGTTTTACGAATTATTAAATATGCATGTCCCTTTAACCTTAGAAACTATGCATGGGTAATATCAATTAAGCTCCAATTATTGATTTATCTATGGATTTCATATGATTTCTTCCTATTATGTTGTTTTAATTATGAATTCTAATTGTCCATGCTATTTCTTCATCATTCATGGAATATGCATGCATGGACATTGATTTTTCATGAAGTTTATAATGTGGCCTAAGACTCAATTATGATTATGACTATATTTTCAAGCGAATATGGGTATGACAAGAATGTGATCACATCATGTCTATGTTTTGGCTCAAGAGCCCCGTGGATGTTATGCACCACTATGTACAAGAATCAAAGAGCTATTCCTATGCGTGTATTCGTGAATTGAAGTATGATTTGGATTTTTAGGCTAAGTATGCATATGAATGAAAGTATGTTTTGGCATTTAAGCCTAAATATGCATTGTTATGATTTGAAAGACTTATGCACCTTTTCAAGCATGTATATGTATATTTAATCTCCTGGGTTGTTGACTTAGCACCAAATAAGATTAGAGGTGGGAGCTTGACCCAGGGGGTCCTTATATAAACTCTCACTTCTCATAACTATGTACCAAACATAGGTTCATGTTTATTCCCCTTTTTAGGGATGATTATGCCATGGATCTACCTTTGTCAAGTAGATCACCCTTTTATCCGGTGGGGCATACATTGGAGTTCCAAGTTATAGCTCACTTGATCATATGTCGATTAAGGTCACATCCCTGCATGTTAAAGCATTATGGTATTCATGTATCATGGATTTCATAGAATATTGATATTATATTCTTTCCCATATACTCTTTTCTATATATGTTCCCTTGTCATCTAACATTAAATGCAGGATTACAACACTCATATACATTGCATGCCCGCATACTAAGTACATTCAAACGTACTAATAAATATTTTTTGCCTATATAATGTAACGATGTAGGGACCAGAGACTATCTTTGTCACGATCCGGATAGGGGGCCTAGATATGATATGGCGAAGGAGAACCCGAAGGTCCTCGATCAAGCCATCATAGCATCATTATACTCATCAACGGTCCGGAAGCGCGAAAAGTAAACACATAACATATAAATTCTAGGGAATTGGGGACTTGAGACTCAAACTATGGGGACATTTTTGGGAATGGGATAAACATGAGTTCACGTAACACATATCAATAATCTTTAAGGGAACGGGAAATAGAAATTCAACTTTGGGGGCACACCGGGATTATGGGACTTACCACATAAGCACATAGTCATTCAAATCCCCAATATTCATATCATAAGAATAATAAATGACAATCCTCATAATTAAGACTAATAAACAAAGCTTCCATAAATATAACATTCAACATTCAAGTCGGAGTATAAGAGTTTAGAGTTTGTCCATAAGCCTCTACATAGATGAAACGGGGCCTCGATATAGTTTGAGTATCATCCTCAATACATAAATGAAATAAGCAACATAATAAAAAACTAGGTGGATGGAAAATGGCTATTGCCCTTGAACAAAAGGGCTCACCACTAGTGTAAATCTTTAAGAGTGATCACACGTCGTTCGGTGGAATATGGAAGTCGTCGCCTGCACCTACATGGTTAGGACATGTCGAGAAAAATATGAGTTAGCACAATTAAGCACTAAGTATGCGGGAATGCAAATGCATATGCACATGAGCCTATGACAACCCACATGACAAGGGAACATATATAGAAATGAATACAACAAAGAATAATATATCAATATGCCATGAAGGTCGTGATGCATGCCATGCCATAATGCTTATATAAGTAGGGTAGGAGATGGAACCATAACCGACATCACAAATCCATGTGA
>JBCEWC010022393.1:0-10047 GCA_038996855.1 Solanum aculeatissimum | reverse complement strand
ATTTTGATTTTGTCCTCATTTTATTTTTCATTAGTGTGCACCGAAAAATCGTTTTAAAAACACCGAATAAAACCGAATCGAACTTGAAAAAACCAAACCGAACCAAATCGAAATATTTCGGTTCGGTATATGGTGCACATTTTTTCAAAACCGAAAACCAAAGAACCGAACCGAAATTTGCTAAAACCGAACCGAAGAACCGAACGCCCACCCCTAGAATCCATCAACTTATATAAGACACTGCTTTTTCTAGTAACTAAGCAAGAGAAAACAAATCAAATAAATTATAGAATATGCTTTTATATATCATTAAACATACACTAACAAGCTGATATTATACATTTGAATTTATTTAAACAGGGAAATAATGAAAGAATATCGATCAGAAGTGAAGAATCTAGCACTAGGAGTGATGGAAATAATGGACGAAAACTTAGGTCTACCAAAAGGTTACATAAACAAAGCCTTTAATAACGGTGAAGAAGGTTCCAAAAATGCGTTTTTGGGGACAAAAATCAGTCATTATCCACCGTGCCCAAATCCCGAAATGGTGAAAGGTCTACGAGCGCACACCGATGCTGGTGGTGTAATTTTGCTTTTTCAGGATGATCAAGTGGACGGTCTCCAAATCCTTAAAGATGGCAAATGGATCGATGTTCAGCCGATCCAGAATGCCATCGTCATCAACACGGGTGACCAAATTGAGGTCCTCAGTAACGGGAAATACAAGAGTGTTTGGCATCGCGTTTTGGCTAAGGAAAACGGGAATAGAAGGTCAATTGCGTCTTTTTACAATCCATCTTTGAAAGCAACTATTGCTCCTGCACCTCAGCTAATTCCAGTTGAGAATAATAATAATAACAAGGTGGAACTGGTTAGTAATTATCCAGCTTTTGTGTTTGGTGATTACATGAATGTTTATAGTGAACAGAAGTTTTCACCTAAAGAGCCAAGATTTCAAGCTGTTAGAGCCATGTAATGATGGTCAAGAAGGAGACACTTTTTTTTTTTCGTAATGTGTGAAGTCTAGCTTTTTTCTTCTGTATTTGGTTCGTGTGGAAATGTTTACACTACTTGGCTTGTCAATCTTCAATATGGCAGTGCACAAAATTACGCCTGCTTTCTTGGAATATTTTGTATTTTTTGCGTTTTGGGTTTTTCAGTATTTATAAATTACAAATATGTATTATAAACATGCATGTTTTTATGACATATAGATTGTTCTTTGTCATTCCCCATTAGAAAAGGAGAAATTAGCAACAGATAAAATTTTATTGCTAAACAATAAAAATAGCATGCTAATCATATTTAACTGTGGATTATAAGAAAATTTAATTAGTTAGGAGCATTTTAGCTGTGAATTAATAATCAAACTTCTTAATTTTACTCATTATAAAGTCAGGTATCATGTGTATCTTGAGATTAAACATTTCTTAATTAGAAATTTCTGATTCATGTCTCCCACGGGAAAGAATCATCTTTATTAGAAATCGTTATTTTACCCCAATTTGACTGTTGAATCTTCAATTCTTTTACAATACATGATATATTAGTAATATTTTCTATTTTTTTAAAAATGAATAATTACTCCATCCATCCCAATGATATTAATGTCTTTGATATTTACCATTTCTTTACAAATACATCTATTGATTATTGCTCCCCCCAGATTCATAATAAGTGTCTATTTAGCCTTTGGCACCCCTTAAGAAAATACTAATTAAATACTCCCGGAAAAAAACACTAGGTATTTTGACTAAATAATTAATGATATCATAGAAGTTAAAATTAGAGTAATTTAAAAGTCTTCTTAAGAATACATGTAATAAAGGGAAAATCTGAAGGAAAAAAATAATAACTCCCTTCGTAATTTATCCTATATTAAAAGCGTGAAAGTCTTAGAAATGTTGTTTGAACTTATTGTCCTTCATTAAAATACTCTTCTTTAAACAAAATCATCTTTTCACTATTTTTCTTAATTTATTATTTAATCTTTTATTTATTTAGTTTCAAGATTCACTTTTGAATTAAAATTTCTTTATATTTAGAATTCACTTTTGATTTAGGACTATTCTATATAAATAATTAACTAAAATTTTGACTATCAAATATTTTGTTAATAAAAGTATGTAATATAACAAATTTAAAAAGAATTTGTTTTAGTAAAATTGTGTTGGAAACATTAAACTGCTCTTTTTATATTTAGGAATCTTTTGTTACATTAAATTTTAATCAGTTGATTATTTAACTTCTAATTATTCAACTCTAAATTATTATTTCATCAATTCAAAAACTATTAACATATCTATATTATAAGCAATTGAATTGATTTTCTCACTTTTGTCGTTTTACAATAGACTAAACTATTGTATCAAACTAATAATATTTATTTAATTTTACTTAAATAAATATTTTATTTATTTAATAATAAATACTATTTATATACAAACACTCAACTAATAGTTAGGTAATAAACACCTTTGAATTTGAACCAAAATAAAAGGACTAGTGAACATTTATTATAAACCGGAGAGGGTATCAGATCCACCATATATCTAGCCAAACGCATTTATAAATAAAATTAATAAAAATATTTTTCAGCACAAAAAATTAAATTTATTAGTTAACCAAAGGGGCTCTAGTATATATGTCGAGCTTTGTTAAAAAAAATAAATTAGAATATTGTAATTAACCAAGTTGAATCTTAGCTTAAGGAAGAACAATGATTAGCCATCAGAGAGATCGGAAGGAGGCACTGTGAAATTTAAGGAGAAAAAGATTAGACATATCTCTCTCTTAATTAAATTATTAACATGTTAAACTAATAATTAATGCATGATTATACATTAAAAAAATATTTATGTGAAGTGTGAACAGTGAATGTAGTACAAATCTGAACTCATGATTGATCCAAGACCATATAGTAATAATTCTTTTAATAAATATAACAGAGCAGACCAAGGTAAACTAAGGCAAAACAGATGTACTACTGGATTTGTACCCTCCTTCAGTCAACTTTAATCCTGCACAGATTTAGAATTCAAATTTAATAGATTTAGTTTTATACTATTATTATCCACCGTTTAATTTCTTCATATGAGAAATGATTACTTGACAAGGTTATTTTATAAAATAAAACGATGCAGGGTTTCGTTGTGATTCATAATTTTTCTTCCTAATATTAATGCGCCACGTAGGCCCATTACTTTATAATTCAAATTAATAATATGTTGTATTATTTCTTAAAATATTATTCCAAATCAGAATTATTGAATAATTAACCCAGTTTATTATGTAAAGTATGTTCATCTTCGTATAAGAGGTAATTAATAGAGAACTTGAAAAATAATTAAATATTTTTAAAAATCTTAATTTATGCGGTGATGTAAGAATTACTACTATTTGCGTACTTGTTAAAGTACACTTTTGATTTGGGGCAAACACGGTGCACTAAAGCTCCTGCTACGCACAGGGTCCTCAAAAAGGATCTTATCACAAGGATTTATTGTACGTATATATGTTTTATCGCGATTACAATTGATGATTATGCATGTGATGATGATCTGAAGTGATGATTTGTGGTGGTGGTTGGCGTAGGGCCGAGAATGATAATGGTGAAGATGATTGACAAAAAGTACCAATAGAAATGTCTTGTAATGGAGGCGGCAAGTGGTGATGAATTATTGTAGTTGGTTGTGGCACGACTAATAATTGTGGTCGAGGTGGGCGGTGGAGATGGCTGGTACTTGGTGGTCATGGAGGTGAAGGTGGTTGGGGTGATTTTTTTTTTGTGATACGTAGTTGGTAGTGATAATTTGCATTTTGAGAATATTGGTGTTGGTGATAATTGAGTGTTGTGATGAATATATAGAACTGGTAAAAATATCAACTTCAGAAGAATCTTTAAATGAAAAGCATCTTAATGATTTTAAGATTTCATATACCATTTGAACGATTTCAACTTATTAAGAACAAAAAAAAAATATTAAAAAGAATAAAAACTAAATTCAATAAAAGTAAAATATAAATAGTTTAGATTTGAATCTTTATTAAATGAAAACAAAGTGGACCTGATGCAAATGAAAGTCCCAAAAGATTGCGTAATTGTATGTGTAATAGTGTTTTGGTTCAATTCAATAGGACCATAGTCCAAATTAAGCATTGAAGATTCTTTAATTATTTGTTGTCCAAGTTGTGGTGTTAGCAAACACATAAAGACATGTTGAGTATCTTTTAGTGGGACTTTACGTACTCAACACATGTCATAGACTTATTATACATAAGGGCAATTGTACCTACTATGATTTTGATATGTGACTAACTAGCTAGACCTACCTGGGCTGATTTATAGTCTTATTTCATGTACGGGGACATGTATACTCATCATTTTTTAAATTCGATAAATATATATGGTTTTTGGCACAAATTGACACAAAAAGTACTATTTAGGGGTAGTTTTATAATTAAAAGAGATTGGAATGTTAGATAGATCAATTCATTTAATTTTTTTAACCCAAAATACCCTTTAAATTTTTTACCCATAAGATTATGCCCTTTTGGGGTAATAATCACTAGTTTTCTACAATCTTAGTTTTTTCCTCTACATTTTAGCTTTCCCTCCAAAATTATCAACTTCACAAATAATATATCGTCTTTCTGAGGTTCGAAATTTTCCCGAAAAAATTAAATACAATCAAAATCGACCTCATTTGGTCGGTATTGAATTGAATAAATAAATAATAATATTTTATTTTATTTCAATTTTTTAAAAAAATAAAAAAACTATTTTTCAATGAATTTTAATTAACATTTTATTCTATTTAATTATTTTTATTGAAATCGACCTCTAGTGGTCGATATTCTTTTTAAAATAGAATATCGTCGGCAATTTAATCTAATAAATAAAAAGAGTACATTTTTCGTTCCTTTTAATCACAACAATTTAATATCGACATTTTGAGATCGCTATATTCACTTATTTTAACATAGAATATCGACTTCTAGATGTTGGTAATTTTAATCTAATCAATATACCGAGTGCACTTTCATTCCTTTTAATCACAATAGTTCAATATCGACATCTTGAGGTCGCTATATTAATTTTTTAAATAGAATATCGACTTTCGGAGGTCAATAATTTTAATCTAATAAATAAAAGCAATACACTTTCAGTCCTTTTAATCACCATCATTCAATATAACCATGTTCCTACGACCTTTATTAATTTCCCTCTTTATTTTCTTTTCCATTACTCTATCTGTTGACACCCAATTTTGATCGACCTATAACTTCTTTTGAATTGTCATTTGATTAAATAGGTATTTTAAAATTTTTAAAAATAAAAGGATTTATTTTCAATTTTATCCAAATAATTGTGTATCTTTTTAATATTTTTTATTTTTCAAAATATGTTCGTTATTTAGTTAATCATTTTAAATTACCTTTATTATTAATTACTATTGTTATTATTTACTTTTATTTTTATAATATTTGTTATTTTAGTAATAATAGTAATAGTAATATTTATTATTATTTACTTATTACTTGTTTGTATTACTATTAATATATCAATATCGTATTTTAAATGCATTATATATTTTTAATATATTATTTTCTAATTCAAAACAATAATTTTAATATGTTTAATATTTTACATAATAATTTTAGCATATATCAAGTATTTTCTTTAAATAAAGATTATTATTTAAAATAATGTATATCTTATAAGTGTAAATATTATGATTATTAATTAGATGACAATCTATTCAATTTCATCCCAATTCATTTAATTCGTAGTTCTTATAATCCAATTCTAGTCAATTTTTTTGCAATTTATTTCAACTCTAGTCAATCCTTCTATATTTTCTTTCAATTTTTAGCCTAGTAGATCAATTTGTGGCTAAATCTTAAATTCTCAATCCAATTTTTATCCAAATTAAATTCGAATACTCATTGTTTTAACCCAAATTTGACTCATCAGCTGAATTCAATCCTAACCGCTCATCTTTAATCGGAGGGATAAGATTTAATCTCATTTTTTTAATTCCCAATTCAATAGACAATACACCCAAACCCTCAAAAAATATTTTCACTTTCCCCTTTCTCAACAACAGCTCTCCACTTCCACGCTCTCCTCTCTGTTTCTCACCGAAAAACAACACCTAAACGATCATTTTTTCCGTCCAGAACCTCGCGAAACACCCACCAATGATCTCCCTCTCCTTGTCACTTTTCCGGCGAAACACAAATTAAAGTTATCGTCCCAAAATCAAGAATTTTTCAAAATTTGAAGAACACAAAAAATTTTGTTCACTTTTTTCATTCCAAATCACTCCAAAAAAAAAAACTAAAAACAACTACACTTTGTAATTATTTTTTAACAAAATATTAGACAAATTATTTTCGGTGAGGTTCTCGAAAAAGGGGGACGTTAGGTGGTGGTTCGCCGGTGGGTTGTTGTTCGACGGGGCTGGATGCGGGTTTTTCGGCACGGAGGGAGGTTGAGGAGAACGAGGGTCATTTTGGTGGTTTCAAGGGTGGCGCTGGTGGAGGAGATGGAGGGGACAGAAAGATGGATGGTTTGGTCGGATTTTTCGAGGTCGTTTTAGCTAGTGATTGTCCAGTGTAGTTCCGAACGTAGAGGGAAGAAAGAGAAGGTGGGTGTTTGGGTGGCGGAGAAGAGAGACGAAAGAGGAGTCGAAGAGTGGTCCCCCGACGAGATTTTGTCTAGAAAAATGGAGAGGGTGACAACTTGGCTTGGGATGAAGAGCAAAATGTGTGAGAGAGAGAGAGACAGAGAGTAAGAGTAAGGGTTCGAATATGATTGTTTTCTGGCGAAGGGGAGGAGATGGCGGATTGAGGGTGGCGACTAGGTGAAGAGAAAGAGGAGAATGAAACTGATTTTGAGGGTTTGGGGGGTATATTGGGAATAAAAAATGGAAAGTGAGTGTGCATTAATCTCAACCGTTGAATTGAACTTGATGAACGGACGAGATGCAATCTTGAATAGAACGGGTTGTATCCGAATCAGAACGGGTCATCTGAATTAATAATTAAAATGAAATTGGATTGATAATTTAAAATTGAGCCACAAATTGATAAACTATAGGCTAGACTTGAAAGAAAATTTAAGAAATTTGACTAAAGTTGAAATAAATTACAAAGAAATTGATTAGAATTGAAATGAATTTTATAGAAAAGGGCACGAATTAAATAAATTGGGATGAAATTGAATAGATCGTCATCTGATTAATTATAATATACGCGCAAATAAAATATACAATATTTTAAAAATAATATTTTTTACATAAAGAAAATACGCAATATATAATAATTGTGTAAAAATATTTGAACATATTAAAATATTATTTTTAAATTAAAAATGATAAAAATTATATTTAAAATATGACACAATAAAAATAATAATAATGAGTACATTACTAATACTTAAGTAAAAAAAATTAAAAATAATAAATAATATTAATAATAAAAAATAACAATATTACTACTATTATTACCTACTAAAATAATAATTGTTACAACAACAACATTATATTATATTAGGAAAAAGACATATATTCCCTCCTGAACTTGTCCCGAAAAGTCAGTTACACATTTAAACTATCATGACGACTTATTACGCACCTTTATTACTTAAAAGTGAATTTAATATTCCCTTAGAAGTGTAACAACACTCTCACAGTATGTGGTGTATTATACTTGCTGCCACGTCAGCACCACGTCACGAGTTATAATTTTTTATATCCTTTTCATTTTGTTTTCTTTAATAATTAGTTTTTCTTTTATTAACTATATTTTATACTAATTAATTATTAAAATTCTGTAATAATTATATCTTCTTCACTAAAATTGCAAAGAAGAAACATTCAACAATGACCGCCAAGGAATGCTCAAAATTCAGAGTTGATTTGTGGAGTGAAAAAAAAATTCCGTTCCAAAATGTACCACAAGAAGGTTACTTTAGTTATTCCATTGATTAGTCATGGAAACAGAGCTTCCATTATAGATCTGGACATATATATATATATATACTTTTTTTCTTTTTCTATATTCTTCTTGGAGATTCCATAAAAGATAGGAATAATAGGGAAATAATTTTCTTCCCCTTTTCAATTGATCCCTCATCCTATTCATTCAACAAAATTTGCCATAGCTCCAGCGGCTAAGAAATTTGTAAAATTTTACCCTCCTATGAGATGAAGAAACCCTTTGTTAACAAACACAAAACAAAACTTACAAAGTTTAGGTTTATTTTAGCTTTAATGGGACGTGAAGAAGAGACCCTTATGATCTGACCTTTTCTAGACCCTACACATAGCAAGAAGTTTATTGCAACACTACCCTTTTTTTTAATCCATATTTTAAAAAATTAAAATTAAATGATGCACTTGATTAAATATTGAGTTATATCAGACAAATAAGGAAAAAAGATTAATGAATAACTTTTGTATTAATTACCCCTCTGATGCATGTAGGATAAATCTAGACAAGTTTGATTGCATATATTTAATTAATAATTAGAGCATAAATTATTTCCCAGCATGGTCCTCTCTCTACGTATCATTTTTTGTAATAATACGAATGAAATAATATAAGTTTGGTTCTTTATACTTTGAAAATCATAAATTATATTACGGCCAACTAATTTGTCCATTTATAGATAAGCCTCAGAAACAAATCGACATATATATATGTTAGGTTAAGATGATATAATAATATAATATAATATACATACATGATTTGATTGTGTATTCTAAAATATAATACATGAGATGTGATTTTAGGTTATTATTAATTCTTCTATACTTTATTGTGGTCTAGATGATACTATTCTGAGTCACAAATCATACCTTTCTACTTTTTGGCCTTTTAATTTCTTATATCTTTCCAAATTTATATGATTTTGTATGATAACAGTTAAAACTTAACTAAATTCCGCGTGCAAATAATATAATATAACTTAATATAAACATCAATACAAACAAATAATTATCATCAAATAGATAAAATTCAGAAACCAACTGAAGTCTATTATGATTTTAGGTTAAGATGATAATATATATGATTTGCTTATATCTCATTTTAAATTATGATGCTCGATTGAGATATATTGTGATCTATATAATATCACTTTAAATGACGAGTCATATTATTCAACTTCTTTGGATTTTTTGGGATAATTTCAAATAATACAACAAACTAATTAATTTACAATAAATATAGTTATGTTTTATTTATATAAAATATAGTCAAAAATTATAGAAAATATACATAATTATACAATATAGTTTTGCCAAAAGTCTTAGAAAGTATATATTGACTATACAATGCGAATTACTTATACACGAGATATATACTGAATATATATTATGATACACTCAAAAACTAAATATAACTTAACTATATATGAAACATACACTGATTATATATGTCTATACAACGAATGACTATTTTTTTAAAATTATTGATCGAATGACCACGTACTATAATTATCCACCCCCTCCCCTTTTTTCTTTTGATGTTTTCGATTATACTCCCTCTTGCAATCTTCTTTTTTTTTTTCATATAAACTTACTTATGCTCAATGTTTATTAATAAATCATTTAATCCATACCATATGTTTTCACATAAACTTCAATCACACCAAACTATAACTAACAAATATACTTTTGTATCTTCAATTGAAATGAATTGGATTACAATAACTACAAATTAAATGAATTGGGATGAAATTTAATAAATTGTCATTTAATTAATAATTATAATATTCACACTTATAAAATATACAGTATTTTAAATAATAATCTTTATTTAGAGAAAATACTTGATATATGCTAAAATTATTATGTAAAATATTAAACGTATTATTTTGAATTAGAAAATAATATATTAAAAATATAAAATGCATTTAACATACGATATTGATATATTAATAGTAATAACAATAAAAAATAAGTAAATAATAATAAATATTACTACTACTATTATTACTAAAATAACAAATATTATAAAAATAAAAGTAAATAA
>JBCEWC010022392.1:0-10047 GCA_038996855.1 Solanum aculeatissimum | reverse complement strand
TGACATATCTGCTTACCGAACTTCTGACATTTTGGATACAAGTTGAACATTGCGTGTTTCATTGGCAAACTTTCTATTGATGATTATCCTAGAGACACGTAGGAGTTGATTTGTATTGGATGTTCCTTTTTGGGTGGGGGCCTAGGCCTAGTCAGTAGAAGAGTATCTAATGTGAGCAGTACATCATTATGACAAGTATTCAATTGAGTAGTCTAGTGATTACTTTCTCTTACATATACTATGCTTTTCCTTTTATTTATGTTGCGGAATTTTGTGGATGCAGTAAGGTGGTAAGGTTGTCGATTGCACAGGTTTTGACTGTCATCTCACAGAAGCAAAAAGCAGCTCTTCGGGAAGTTTACAAGAACAAGAAGTACTTGCCTCTTGACCTTCGCCCTAAGAAAACCAGGGCAATCCGCAAACGTTTGACTAAGCACCAGGTATCATTAATCTATGCATTCCACTGTGTACTCACTTTGGACTAGCTAGCTTGCATGCGCTCAAATTTACAGTCATTTCATCTGATGAATTGTGGAATGCTAAGAGTAACGTAAAAGCGACCTACAATTTGATGACTTATTTTCCTCGTAACTGCAGGCATCCTTGAAGACCGAGAGAGAGAAGAAGAAGGAGATGTACTTCCCCCTAAGGAAATATGCTATCAAAGTGTAGAATAGGATCTACTTTAGCCGGCAGTTTTGTTTTCTGGATCAAAATTATTTCTTCAACTTATCACCAATACAAATTTTGTTTTACGTTGTTTCATCTGGTGCTCGTGTCATTTTGATACATGGTCAATGTGTTTGGATTATGTCTTTTATGTTGAATGTATGTTCGATGTTAGTTGTTTCCATGCCATGTCGTAATGGCTTTTGAATATCATTCAATTTGTCAGTGGTGCCTGAAATCAAGTAATATCTTCATCTCTGCTCCCAAAAGAGAATGATGTTTACCTGTTTACAGCTACAATCTTTGTGATTCCTCCTCACCAAAAAGGAAATCTTGGTTCCATTTAACATAGTAGCTGATTCAGCTGGAATTATGTCACTTGAAATAAAAATTTGAGTCCTAAAACTCGGGAGGTTATCTAACTATGATGGGAACTTCAAATAAAAATTGCAGTCTTGATATGATACAAGTAAAGTTCTTTGATGTTCTGTGTTAAACCATAGTTAAACATTCTGACATAGGGTATAAATTTCACTCGAGTTTATGTGCTGAGAACTTTAAAAAAACACATATATTACATTACAAATAGAAAGAAAAGTTGGATTGAAGATTTGTAATGCCCATGAAAGATCCTTCAAAAAAATATAATAATTTACTAACCCAATAAATGCCCAAAAGCATTCAATAAATCTTCCTTCCTCTATCTAGCATCTACCCCAACCTCGGTTTGGACTGTAGAAGAAATTCGAGGTAGTTGAACAATGGGATTCTATCCAAACTCATTTGATTTGCTAGGTTCACGATATATTATTTGGACTCATTTATTTAACTGTTTAATACATACAAAGTCTGAACCGAAGTTACTAAGTTCAAATGAACCTGTAACTAGAGCATTAAATCCGCCTCAGCAAGAAACTAACGTGCGGATTTCATATAACCTGCATCCTCCTCCGGTGGCCGGGGAATAGGTTGCCAACCTGTGCTAATGTGGAGAACAGCTTTGAGGGAGTCTGAGGCTGGTTCCAGTGTCCAGACAGGGTAAAATTCACTTGGATGAAAAACACACTCTCCATCAACACCAGTTAACAAACTCCCTTGAGCTCCATTCAGAAACAAGTCCCCTTCTGATCTGATTAAACCAGTTCTAGCTTCCTCCTTATCTCCTGCCTAAATAACCAAAAAAGATGACAAGGAAAACATATATATGAAGACCCCTCGTAATAACAATACAACAACATACCTAGTGTAATCCTACAAAGTGGCTGGGGAGGTGCAGATAATATCCAAGTATCCTATCTTGTGAAGGTAGAGAGGTAAATAAGTGGTTAAGAGAAACAAATTGGACACAATAAAAACCCCAACAGTCCAACATCTCAAGCACGTTACGGTGAAATGCATACATGATGTTTTGGGATTATAGCTAGAACCACCCTTCTTTGGATCCACCTCACATTAATAACCTGACCCCTGTGGCACATACGTAGTTTTAGACGAGTTTATTTTGTTAGTACAGTTTGTAACAAACTTTATTCTGGGTTACATGGCAATTCTTTCATGACCTGGGGTGTTACCTTACCAAATAAAAAATCATCCTTCTCTACCCAGAAGTCGATTAGCTCCTACAAGAACTAGAGCTGGAAAATTAATTGTACTTGCCTTATTCGATTTGGACATAAAGATTTCCCAGACGCTAAGTTAAAGTATCAAATCTTGAGCATGCTACAGCTTTTAACAATACAGCATAAGTTCCTCAAACACTCACAGGAAGATGAAACTTATCGAACAACTAGAAAAACTATTAGAAAGAAAAATAGTTAACATCTGCTGTCAATTAGTAGTGAACCTTGTATCAACTTGTGTTGCAAAATAACTAAGAAAACCATCTGGAAAAGATAAAGCCTTCACGTTAATGCAAATTAAAAGGCATTGCATTACCTTCTCTGTGTAGTATTCAAAGGCTTTTTTCTTCTGTGTAGCTTCATATATGTTGCATTGAGAATATATCTGGAATAAACAGTAACAAACGATATACTTGGTTATAAATTATCAACATGCATCGAGCATCGAGGAAATGATAAATTTACCTGTGATTCTACGCTGGCACAAATAGCATATATACCCCAATTTCTAGTGTAATTGTTGTACAAATGAACTTTTCCAAATCTAACACGAGGTTGCCTCTGCCGCGTTCCATCAAAAAAGCAATGGTGGATGGTCACTCTGATACATCTATCACCAACATGAGACGGGTCTGCTCCAATAAGCATTGTCTTATCATGCTGAGCAAAATAACATCTTCAGAAATTCATTAGAATCATTAGTCTGCTATGGAAGTATCTTGATATACAGAATCTGCGAAGCAATTATCCAATACCTAGAAATAGTGATATCCGTGCTTTGTCTGGTTATATCGATTAGCCCATCATCATAATCACGAAGAGAACAGCGGTCTATCCAAATATGCCTAGAATTTGGTTTTATTTGAATGCCATCAACGTCATGACCTCTGCCACCTTCAAACTCCAAATTGCATACAATTATGTGCTCACAATCCTTCAATTGTAAGCCTTTGCCAGTGAGTTTTATCCTTTGGCCACGACCATCAATAGTTTTATGAGATGACACACGTAGGTAAGACGCGAGATGAATGGTGCCTGAAACTTCAAAAACGATCCATAGTGGTTGTTTCTTACGGCATCCATCACGGAGTGATCCTGGGCCATCATCTACAAAGAAGAAAGAGTATTGTGTTTACCAACACGCTGGAAAATTTTCGGAAGCTACGTACTACAGCAGGCCATGTTTAAGCACAATAAGCACCAGCACGTTTAAATTCTAATTCTTTTTCCTTTTTTCATAAGATTATCAAGTTCCACATTGCTAAATAGAAGTCATCTTTTCTTTTTTCGAGAGAAACAAGAAGTGAATAGAAAAACAACATACGGTTGGTACTTCTTTGCGAGGCAAATAAATGATCACTACTATAGCAACCAAAGCGGACGCTATATAAGGCCTTTGGTTTCTCGCTGGACTTGTGTTACTTCAGTACGAGAGGAATGCAGAGGGTAAAATTACCCAAACCAATCCGTTCTCATCATTAACTTTAATCGATGAGAAAGAATAAGTAATTATTCACATGACATTATCAACATTTTAGCCAAGTTAATTTACAACAAAGAACAATAACAACAACATCAACAAATCCAGGGAAATCATCAATAAAGTATACACATACTTTATCCCTACCTTGAAGAGGTAGAGAGGCAATTTCCGATAGACCCCAGCCAGCCTGAACGAACGATGAGTGATTTATGGAATAATAGTTACTATCCAAATTCATGCGGGAAATTATTTGAAGTGAGCAATTTCGATCAAACTTCTTTAACCTTTTCTTGAACATGAACTCTTTTGGAGCACATTATCAACTTGCTTAAACAGCCCATATAAAAAAAAGAATAGAAATCTTAACTTTAACTATAACTATAACAATACAAATGAGAAGCAAAGTTATATATACTCATATCTTCTGATTTCAATTTGTTTGGTTACTTTCCTTTTTAGTATGTTACAAAAAGACTGTCACTTTTCCTCTTCGACAACTCTTTAATTCTATCTTTTCACCTCACTCACATGTTTAACACTCATTTTAATATATTCTAGGTGTGTTCTTTTAATTTTTTCATCTCAGACAACAAATAATTAAAACAGTGTCTTTTTCTTCAAAAATCACATTTTTTATATCCAAAAGGCCAGACGCAACTTGAAATAAATCGAAAGTAAAAATCAGCAGCAAATTCAATGGAACAAAGAGGAGGAACTAACCGGCTAATGTTGTGACGGAATAGACTGGACCGTTTAGACCGCCAATCGAAAACCTGCCAAACCCTTCGGCTCGACCGGCTAGAGCTTTCAAGCTCGAATCGACATCAGCATATGGCAACGCCGCCATGATTAAGCAGCGGGAACTTTTCGGGGGTTGAACCGGTAAACTTTAGCCGCCGGCCGGTGAACTTGAACGGGAACTATGGATTAGATTTACATCAAAAGATTTATACGTATATGCACTTTGACCATTGGAGTTTAGTTAAAGCCTCATACATTGGGGATCTTTAAAAAAATTAGGTAATAAACTTTTTTCTAATTTAAATTTGTATCAAAAAAATAAATTAATTTAAATTTGTATTAAAAAAATATAATAATAAAATATTTAATATTTTTATAAGTAAAGTTTGAGGAGAAGTTCTTACTTTTACGTGGGGATAAAAGATAGTTTCTCATAATTTTTTAGCCAAGAAAATGATTTTCGAAATATATAAAGATGGTGAAAATATTGCATATAAGTATAAAATATAAATAGAACCAAAGTAAAAAAGAAATATTATTTTAGTAAAAGACAAATAAGATAATGCTAGCATAATAGAAATAATATTGATAAGAGATATGTAAGTACTTCGGGGCTAAAATCATGTTTTATCACTAGGGGAAAAAATCACTCGATTATCTACTAATTATGTCTATTGTAATCCTCCACCTACAAGATCTCCTACTCGGGATAATAGTAGCATAATATTAATATTACTGAGAAGAAAGCATGTAGGCGTTTCTGACTTGAATATGTTTTACTATTTGAAAATTTGACTATGCTTCAATTATTTTTTTTGTAATTTATTATCTTCCTTCTCTCATATCTAAGGTTATATCTACAATAACTTAAAAGTGTATCATACGTCCAAAAAATACATTATAAAAGATAATATATTCTTTATAAAAACACATTTTATTCACATTATATGGTTCATTAAATTTCACATTAATTTAGAACGTCCAAAATGATTTAATTTAATTTTGAGCTAACAGTTATTCATTAAATTCGTCTTAATTATACCCTACTTGTTGATTTATTTATGATCATCATAAATGGTCTCATATGGTAGATATACCTAAGCATCTGTAATGGTTTCTTTATGCATTTAAATAATACTCTTTTTCTTCCTTTTTATTTGTTCAGTATATTATAAATATATTTTTCTCTTTATTTTTTACAAAGATTTTTTTTAATCCTACCCTTATGATTATCATTTGTCAAACTTATTGGAGTACTAATAATTAAATTTTTAAAGTGTAGTTAATAAAGATTAAAAAATAATCACTTAGTTAATGATTTCTTAATTGGTAGGGAAAGAATGTTAAACACATAGAAGTAATTCCATCATTTGCTTAAGGTAAAGGTATATTTAAGATTTGAATTTACGAGTTTGAATTCGAGATTGAGGGATTTACTACCGATTTAATAGATTTTTAAACAGAATTATTGATTATGAATCAAAATTATCGAGTTTAGTTTCTTCACATCTTCGTACTTGATTTTTTAATCGATGGCACTTAGGCTATATTATCGTCAAAAACATTTTATGACATTTTTGTAAGTTTTAAAGTTTAATATCAATTTTTTTTTTGTATTTCATAAAAAATAAAGGTACGATTATATATATTTATATATTCTATTCTTCTCAACTTCATTTAGGTGATTACACTAATTATGTTATTATCAGATATAATGTTTTAATATTTAACATTTTGTCCATTACTAACATAAACATATGAATATCTATAATTAACACTCTATATAAATATTTTATTAACGGCTTTAACGTATATAGACCTTTGCTACTAGCTTGTGAAGCAAAGACATTGTTTCCAAAACACCCTCGACTCAAAAAAACAAGTTTGAAAAATACAAAGTGAGGGGCAAGTATTTCTTTAAACAAGCTAAATTTTAAAGAAAGAAATAAAAGATTTCTAACCCCTACATAGTCCTGTTCTTTCTTGTTCTTCAAAGATAATCCTGGATGCTGACAATGTCCTTCCAAGTGCAATAGAACCACTTACATTACTCTTTCTTGGATTGAACTTCTTCTGTTGTAATTGATGAGACTTTTTACAATGAGCAATTGCAGCTTGAATTGGATCAACCTCAGTATACACATGATCTTTGTTTCTCACTAACAAATGCATTTCTTGAATATTCCCATGTGTTGAATTCTTTGAAGAACAAGATTTTGTTGATAACAACTTTCTAATAGCTCCAGAGAATGATGACTTTTTATGATGAATTTTCCCAAAAAAATCTTTCGTGGCTACTAATTTGACACTATTGTTAATCAAACATTTGATTTTTGAATGATCAAATGAGAGTTGTTTGATAAGCCTTAGCTTTTTTGTTAATGGCCATTTTGATTTTCTTGAACCTTCACAATCTGTCGAGTAGCCAAGAAAGTAATCTTCTTGATTATTTAGTTCACCACTAACATGACAAGATTGGAAAAAAGGGGTGCTAAAAGATTGTTTAGAATCATCAAAACTTTGGCTAACATGAAGAATTTTTGATGTTTTTGAACTACTTTGATCATCATCTGTTGAGTAGTAGCACTCTTCTTTATTGAGTGTTCTACTGACATGACAAGATTGACAAAAAGGGGTGCTTAAAGATTGATCAATATCACAAAAACTCTTGCTAACATGAAGAAATTTTGAACTTTCATCATCTGTTGAGTAATCTTCTTGATTGAGTTTTCTACTAAAATGACAAGATTGACAAAAAGGGGTGCTTAAAGATTGTTCAAAAAAATTGTTTTTTTTGCCAACATGAAGAAGTTTTGATCTTTTTGAACTTTCATCATCTGTTGAGTAGTTGAGTTTTCTACTAATAAGACAAGATTGACAAAAAGGTCTGCTAACATGCAAAAGTTTTGAACTTTCATCATCTGTTGAGTACTCTTCTTGATTGAGTTTTCTACTGACATGACAAGATTGACAAAAAGGGGTGCTAAAAGCTTGTTCAACATCATCAATTTTAGGCTTTTTTGAACTTTCATCATTTGTTGAGTACTCAAAGAAGTAGTTTTCTTTATTGAGTTTTCTACTAACATTGCAAGAACGACAAAAAGGGGTGCTAAAGGATAGCTCAAAATCAACAATCTTTTGGCCAACATGAAGAAATTTGTTGGCAATTGGATTATTGTGAAGAGGGATGTGATCAAGAGGAAGGAGTTTTCCATTGTAGAAAAGTTCATCAGCTGTGGTGTTTCTATCAATAAAGTTAGGCAACATTTGGAATTCAAATTCTGATGATCTAGCTTCTTCATGTGATGGTGGTGGTGAAATTTTCTTGAAATGAAATAAAGAAATGGTAGAATTTGATGAGTCAATTACCTCTAATTCTATGTAATCTTCTTCTCCATTGTTGTCACATATTGAATGACCATATTTTTGTGCATCTTCCATGGTATTCACTTTCACTCTATGGGGTGGGGGTATATAGGAAGTGTAGTTGAGCTTTAAGAGACAAAATGAAGGAAAAGAGAACTATTTATAAAGAGACTAAGATTGAGTTATATGGGGTTCTTATTTCAATTTATGTGAAATTTTTCTGATTTACAGAATTTAAGTTGTATATATTGATGGCATAACAACCATTTATATAATAATTATATAATTTACAAAGCAATTATAGTAAGAAATATATATATATATTCGAGTTTGAAATTTAATATTTATACGTATTTAATGCGTAGAGTATATACATCTAGAATAAAATTCTATATTCGACAGAAGTCATGTCATAATAAATTATTTCACTATTCTTTAATTTCAAAAAAAACATTTTCGTTCATCTAAAAAAACAAATAGGATCTATAAGTAGATATGAAGACTCATTTTCACTACGGCTCTGGTGGACTCTCTAAACCAAGTCACCGGAAACCTCCATGTTGTCTTGTTTGCTTTCTTTGTTCCTATACTTTTTTTTTTTTACAATTATTGATAGAGTCATTATTAAAAAAACTCTTTTTTTACCTGGAACGTCATTCTTTAGACAATAATCGAAGGGACATATTAATTAGTCCTTGAAGGATTATTAGGTAGTAAAGCGAAGCATTCACACACACAAAAAAAAAAAGGTGTAAACAAAGTAAAGGTGCAACATTTAGCGGCTATTAGATAGGCTTGGAGAGATAATCTAAATCACGACCGATATGATACATGACCGATTCGCTTTAATTCATCTCTTATTTTTTTCCTTTTTTTTTATTTTTTAAAATAAGAAAGGGGACTAGTCTAGACTATAGCAAAAATTATTGATGGTATTAATAAATTAATTGATAATTTCAAGACCCCCACCCAATGCTGTCTTTTTCCTATACAAGAAATTAAAGTATAGCCTATATTTGTCTGAGACAATAACATAACTAGCTCATCTGTAAACTTAATTTTAAAGTTGAAATTTAACCAACTCATTAATGATATATTGATGATAGTTTGCAAACAATTTTTACTAACACACTTTTCTGAATATTTATTTGAAATAATATCTATTTGAGAAATGATATCTTAGAAATTAGAAATTTGTCAAATAGATTTATTTCAAATAAATATGTGTTTACAAAATTGGTTCACTATTTCAATTTCAAATTTGAAAAATAGATCTTAGAAATTGGGCACCTCTTCCTTTCCTAAAATCTATTATTATTGAAAAGAAATAGTGGCTTGATTAGTTGGGGAGTGTATTCGACTTATATTTATAAGAAATCTAATCATGTAACGTATCTAGTAAAATTTAAAAGTATATAACGTACATAGATCTTACATCTATTTTTGCGGAGAATTTAACAAATTTAACTAATAATATAAAAAAGTTATATATCAACATTATACTTTGACCTATTATTATGATTATCTACCTTATTTTTCATCTTACATATATCACACTCATCATAATCGGTTATATATAATTATCTTTTGAGAATTAAAGTTAAATTATGAGTTCAATAAGCTGGATGTGCCATCCGATTGTAGAACAACTAACATAATTATATAACTTTAAAGAAGGGTCTCACTAATAGGATACATATAATAATGGTTGAAAATTCAAGACTACTTTACCTTAACTACTTGGGTATTATCAACATGGGTTGCGAGTCCGATGGTTGGGGTCCTCCACCGTTAATTAAAAATTTTGAGTTTGAACTCTGAGTATGGAAAAAATTATGGGTCTTATAATGCGCGATTCAAATATAATCAAGGGAAAACTAAGCTCATCCTTCTTTGAAGCAAACTATTTATATCCATATACCCCTTTATATTTATGCTCCCCTACTATTAAAATTTGTGCGCTGAAATCATGTTGATGTCAGTACCCACCTTGCATGATATATCAATAGGGTATACATATACCGACAAGGTATTGTAGAGGATTAAGTCCAGTCCTATATGATACCGATATGGTATCAATATACCGACAAAATATCACAACGAATATATTTTCTACTAATTTAGAATTTAATAAATAAGTTTGTGACTTTAATAATTTTCTCTTAATTA
>JBCEWC010022391.1:0-10048 GCA_038996855.1 Solanum aculeatissimum | reverse complement strand
GCTAAGATAAATTGCAGCAATTTGTTAACAATTGCTTTGCAGCAATTGTTGACTTTGAAAAGGGGCTGGACCCCACAATTTCCTATGAGGAATGCTCGCTGTGATTGTGGATTGTACATTGTAAAATTCGACAATGAAGAGATGAACTCTTCAGCTCGACTCTTTCTGCTTTCAATCTATAAGTTGTAAGGCATGTAGTCTAATACCAGTTTCCATTTGTGCATGACAGATCATATCATGCTAAATGTTCATGTTTATTCAAGTTTCCCCTTGTATGTTTGTTAGCTTCTTCTTGTCTTATTCTAAATATGATCTTTGCCTATGTGGTTCTATATTCATCATTTGCTAATTTGAATTGTTTTGTTTCCAGTGATGGAGCAATTCCTTCTTCCAATCTCGATTTCCAGAAGCTTGAAAAATGTGAAATATGTGGCGATATGGTTCCAGAAAATCACACAGAAGAATACTTTTCGAGCAATCATGCTCCGGTAAGTGAATATATGTTTTGTTTCCCCGCCCACCTACTCTGCTTCTATCAGTCTGTTCTGATTTACGGGCAAGATACCCCTTCCCCCCTCCCCTTTATCGTGTACTAGGGGATTACGTTATTTTCCCATGGTGTTCTTTAATAAGCCAACTTCAAACTTTCTAATGTGATCTTATGCATGAATTTTCAGGTATCCTGTTCTTTGTGTAACGAGAAAATGGAACAGGAGGTATTAGCTGTTCACGAAGGTGAAAAATGCCCACAAAGGATTATGCCATGCGAGTATTGCAAGTTTCCTTTCCCTGCTATTGATTTACTTAAGCATCAGGTTATAACGACTATCTATGATTGGGCTTCTCGTTCTATTTTGTACCTTTTCTGGTTAAATGATTTAACTACAGTGTCCCACTGTTATAATATCTGCATTCTTTTACCAGGAAGTATGCGGGAATAAAACAGAACGCTGCCATCTGTGTAGCAGATATATTAAGCTCCGTACAAGACATGTTCACAAGAGTAGGTGTAATGGAAGCACAAACATCATTGCAGAATCTTCCAGGTATAAGGACCTAAAAAGTTTTTATGTAGAGACATTTTTCATGTTTCCAAAGTCGTCGTTTTGAACATTCCTTCTAAAGTTGAGTAAATTTGGCTTTGACTCTTTGCTGATCCAACCATCAGTCTATCGGAAACATGCATCTCTCCATCATTCTTACCTTAATGTATTTGTCTCTCAGACATGCATTTACTTTTCCTCTCTTGATGGTACAAGTGGTCTATGGATCTTGTCCTAGTGATTAGTTAGCACTGACTTACAAGACTTAGAACTCCTTCATTAACCCCACCCTGCTCCAACCTGAAGACGGAAAGAAAAACAGAAAAGAGGAAACATTCTGTCTGGCTCCAACCTAACATCATCATGGCTGGATATGAACGGTTGTTGGTCTGTGATCATGACTACTAATAAACCTGACATCATAAAGGATATATAGGTTCAAGCTTGTAATTTCTACTTTTCGATTCAATCCACTTAGAATAAGCTTGTGTAAAGAGATATTGGATAAGCTGCTTTTTGAGCTATGCATGTTGATATGAAAAATTACTCAGTATTCTCCTACCTGAACATGAACATACACAAGAATGTATAACTCTAACCAGCAGCCAAACGACCCTACAAGGTACTCCTAAATACGTTCATGAGGTTGCTCATGTTGCTTGCACATATGTCTTTCTCTTTACATTACAGTTATATCGTTCCCATCATATGTCGCGTCCAATAAAGTAAACACTCTGTGCTCTGGTCTTTACTTTTCCATCGTGTTTGTTGAATCTTTGAAGGAACACTAGTCCTCCTGAGGGAAATAATGGTGCTCCTAGAAGGAATTTACGAGTTGTTCCCAAGAAGCGGCTTCTATTTACAACACTTGCAATAGCAGGCATTGCTGTTTTGGTAGGCTCACTTATTTTCCAGAGGAAATCTGAAGACAGTCAAGTGTCCTAGCACAGATTTACTGTTATCCATCAACTGATACTTTTATCAAATTTTGAGTTTCTTACTATTTGATAAGTTAATATAACGATGTCTACGTCCTTGAGTTCATTATGTACCTACATACAAGCAAAATTTTAATTCTGTTAACATTACTAATACATACTACTTATACTATTCTTCTACACTCTATCGAACGACCCTTCAAAAACGAAGGTTAAGACACTTGATAGCCAAGCCAACTCATCATGATTTGCAAAGGGGCAAAGGATAGTCAAACAAACACCCCTAACTAGTAATTAGTACATACATATATGTATAGTCTGAGAATCATCTCCTATTAGATTTTATATTGAATATGGCATGAAGTCACTTCTATTTGTCAAGATTTGCATCCCACAAATTTCTTATTATAGTTTTGACATGAGAAAAAATAAAACAATCCAACAAATAATTTGTTTATGAATATGGTATTTATTTGGAAGTAGGCATTTGAGATGATAGCTTCATAAATTGCATCATCCAATGCGTTGAAGCTTTGGTTACATTTCCATTGTTCCCATAGATCAGGTGAAAAATAAAATAAAAAAGGGCAAATTAGAGACATTAAACTTAAAAAATTACAAAAAGAATAGCCCTCGTTGTATAGATATGTATAGTCGGTGTATATTTGTGTATCATAATGTATATTTTGTGTATAGCCCATGTATAAGTAATATACATTGTATAGAAGTGTATCCTTTCTATAACTTTTGACAAACCATATCGTATAATTATGTATAGTTTCGGTGATTTTGGGCTATTTTTTATGTAAATAAAACATGGACTACTTTTTTTTATAAACATTTTACTTTTTTGTATATATATGTAATTCTCCAATAAAAAAAGTATGGAACAAAGTTATTTATATTTAATTTTGTATTGATAAAGTAATTTGAATTAAATCTTTTACATGTTACAAACACTAAAATTGAATTTGTCATAAAAAAATCTGACACAACAAAATAGATTAATTTCTTATATCAAACCGACATGAACCTTTCTACCTCAAAAATAACCTTTTTACTTCTTAAATATTCCAAAATGCTTTTGGGATTATATTGAATTATTGTGCCAAGTGATAAATATTCAATGATTATTATTTACTTTAGCTATAGTTTTGATTAATTATTTAATACTATTACAGTTTAATTAATTTTGTTAGAATTTGTATAATTTGATTTCTAACGATATAAATTCAGCATTTTTTTATGCTTACGTTAACTATTTATATTCAATTTATTGACACATTTAATTTGTATAAGTTACGAAAAACTCATAATTGTTAGTTTTTTTATACAATTTGTTAATACATTTGATTTATATATGTTTGCCCTATTTGTACATTGACAAACAAAATATAAAAATAAAAATATTCATAACAATCAAAATTATAACTATGAAAGCGTAACTAGGCAAACTGTGAATAAACACATAATTAAGTTGTTTTTCTTTGGAATTTATGAAATTATTGTTATTTTTATAAAAAGACATGAACCCTATTAATAAAATAATATTAATGAAGATCAAAGTTATTACTAAACCTTGCTAAAAAGTAAAAATATATTTAGAATTTATCTTTTTGCAGTCCGTAATTTTTGCAATCATGTACAAGGGGAGGGGCAAAAGCATATATAGAGTAATTTTTTTTTCTCTTTAATTCTCTTTTACTTTAGTATATCACAGTTCTTTCCATCTTTTAATGGAAGTGTTTTTAAAATATACCTATAAAATTAATTTATAAAATTATAATCCATCTAACTCGTTCACGAGTTAAAATTATCTGAAAAAGATAAGCGTTAAGTGTAAAATGATAGAAGTCATATTGAGAACAAGGAAATAGTGAAAGTTAATGTAAAAAAGACAAAAGGAAAAAAATAAGAAAATCGAGGCAAATAATTTGAATTTGATTTGAATTTCCTTCATTTTTGTATTATAGATTAATAGATCTATTTTCATTCCTCGTCTATTTTTTTTTAGTATTTTTAATTATAATTATTTTTAAATACTATATAGACAATTAAAAATTGATACTTTAGACTAAGTAGGATCTAGTTGCTCAAATAATTATAGTCATTGCTATTTGAACTTTTGTTATAGATAATAAAAAAAATAGTAGTATTCTCTTTCAAATCCTGTTTTAATTCTGTTAGGTGAATAAAATCAAACTAAATTCAATGCTAATACAAAAATTCAAAATATAAAAAATAAATTTAAATTTTTTTTAAAAAAATATAGAGAATACAATCAAACAATAATGAAAGAAGAAAACATACGACAAGATGTCAGTACCAAATCCAGCATGTTGCTTTTTCTGCCTTTTGTCCTTTTGGGACATTTAAAATTATCTCTTCTACGTTAAGCATTCGTACAATTATGCTTTTCAAAAAAATACTCGTGAACACTTTTGCCTTCATTTGTCAGCTTTTATATATATTACAATAAATATTTATTAATAACAATCCAATGTAATTTTAAATAAATAAAATTCGAAATACAACTTCAAGTTGGATTTGAGATATTCATATTTGAGCATTAATTAAAAGTGAAAAAAGATTACTTTTTTGTATGGTCAAATGTTCTTATAGTATTTTCTCCTTCCTGATATATGATTTTCAACGTGATTTTTAGAATTTATAACCTAAAATAAGTGATAGATAATTTGTTTTGGGTAAAATTAAATATAGGAATGTGTTATTTTCATGATGTAGACAAACTTGAGAGTACAGCTGTAATGTGTTTATGGTGTTCATAATTCAAATTTGCATCACAATAATGCTCTGCAAAAAAGGAGTTAAATTTTCATGGAAAATAATTTCCTGAATATCTTTCTTCTTCATTGCACAGGAGGGAAACAATGTCTTCTACAGGACTGCAGTTAAATGCTCAAAATGACTATGTAAAGTTTTTATCTTTTAGAACTTACTGTTATTAATTTTATTTTTTTCATAATAATTTCCTCCTGCTCCCTCTTTTTTCTTGATTCTAATCACACATTTACTGCTATGTTTTACTGGTTGTTCCCTTTTTGTTGGATGGGGTGGGAGGTGGATGTGCAAAGTTTTGACTATTTAGGTAAGGTCCAAGAGGGGTTAATGGATGCAAAGATTGATTTTTTTTATGAGGAAATTTCATGAACAATTGTAGTTTGGTTAATGACAGAGGAATTCCATCCATCTACCATACTTCTTGGTAGTAAAGATTGTTTTTTTTTCCTTCTGTAAGAGTGTTTTGTGTTGTAGGTGGTGATAAACAATGGAGTTGTGGAAATAACTTGGACAAATCCAGGAGGAATTATCAAAGGGATAAAGTACAAGGGAATTGAAAACTTGCTGGAACTAAACAATAAAGATTTGAATGGAGGGTAAGTATACAGAATTAAAGTCTAATTACAATTCCTCCTTTGTTTCCTAATTCAATCTGAGCCTCTGGTCTTTCCTGTTACAAACTATTTTTAAGGCCTTTAAAGTCAGTTTTGTATTCTGATAATCAAGGAAATTGGTTACTATTTGTAGTTTCTTGCACTTGAGTTATCATACCATTTTGTTGTAGTTACTATTCAGAATGTTTTGTTATGCTTTCACTTCGGTTTATTCTTTTTCTAGACTGCTTTGGACTGTTTTTCCTTGAGCCGAGGGTTTATCGAAAATAGTCTCTCTAACTTTGAGTTAGGGGTAAAGTCTACATAATTCTACTCTTCCTGGTGCTCACTATGTGGGACTACGCCGGATATGTTGTTGTATAATCAAAGAAATCTTTCTTTGAGAATGTACAAAATCTGCTACAATAGCTGAGGGTATCTTTGTATCATTTCATCAATATGATAATCCAAGAATTTCTTTTGCAACCACAGTTGAATAGATAGTGATTTATCTGATTGCTGTTGAAACAAACAGGTTCTGGGACCTTAATTGGAGTGAGGCGAGTAGTACAAAAACAAGGGGAAAGTTCGATACGTATGTATTCTTTACTCTCATCCTTCCCCTACAGAAAAAGTTTAATATTGCATAGAAATATCAAGTAGAATGCATATTTGGTTAAATAGATTGTGTATTCTCTGAACTTACCTTTTCCTACTATTGAGAACTGTTAACGTTCATCATTAGGCTATGTTGCTCGGACTTTTCAAATATGTCTTGAGGAGCATATTGAGACCTCCAAAAGTAGTGCATGTTCGTAGGATCCAACAGGGTGCAGCCTCATTTTTGTGAACTCCAAGCAATATAGTCTTTAGGGTGCAAGAGTGACTTAACCAAGGTTAAGAAATATAAAGATTGTTTATCGTCCTTCTTTTCATTTGTGTGGATTATTGATGCAGGATACAAGGGACAGATTTGCAAGTTATAGTGGAAAATGAGGAGCAGATTGAGCTTTCATTCACAAGAATGTGGAGTCCAGAAGTCCAGGGAGAACAAGCTCCTTTGAATATTGATAGGAGGTTCTTGTTGAATTTAGATAGATTTTTTCTGATGGTTTGAGTATATTTTTTCATAAATGATGGACTACTCGGGTTCTTACTTATATAGACTATTTGCAGGTTCGTGGTATTTCGTGATGTTCCAGGATTTTATTCATACGCCATCTTTGAGCACACGAAAGACATGCCTGCGTTCCACCTTAACACAACCAGAATTGCTTTCATGCTCAACAAAGAAAAGTAAGAATCTTCATAGCTATTTTCTCAAAATGAAGCAGCATGTTGAAGTGAACAAACTTGACTTATTTGCAATGGTCATAGCACTTGTTATTAAAATCATTCTATCATGGTAATGGAATTAATCATAAGGGGTGTAAGAAAAGGAGAGAAAAAGATGAGATATAAAACTTTTAAATGTTTGGATGTAGTCTGAACTGCATTTGTCCGACATTCTTTTGAAAGAGCTTTTCATAAAGCAAATGTTATTTCCTTAAGGATGTAAAAATGATCAAAATCTAACAAAATGAAATCGAGAACGGAAACAAGAAGGTAACTCTCCATTATCCTTCTGGCATTACCAGGTTTCACTACATGGTCATAACAGATGACAGACAAAGATTTATGCCTAGTGCAGAAGACCGGCTTCCAGGGAGAGGCGAACCACTAGCCTATCCTGAAGCGGTTCTCCTCGTTGATCCTGTAGAGCCAGAGTTCAAAGGAGAGGTATTTATACTTGTGGGAATTTACAGCATTAATTAAACAAGTAAGGATGTATTGTAAATTAGAGTTTATAGTGCGCTTAATTTACTGTCTCCTTTGGATCCCCACCTGCAGGTGGATGACAAATATCAGTATTCACTTGAAAACAAAGATAATAAAGTGCATGGATGGATATGTTTTGACCCTCCCGTGGGGTTTTGGCAAATCACTCCTAGCAATGAATTTCGGACAGGGGGGCCCTTCAAACAGGATCTAACCTCCCATGTCAATCCAACCACCCTTGCTGTAAGCAGTTAACCTACTCAATCTTCCTAGTTATCAATTGAATCAATGGTAAACTTGTCACTGTCTACCCTATATGTCACGGGTTTGAGCCGTGGAATCAGCCACTGATACTTGCATCAGGTTAGGCCGCCTACATTACATTCCAATGGGGTCCAACCCTTCCTTGGACCTGAGTGAACACGGGATGCATCATGCACGAGACTACCCCTTTTCTTCTAATCAATTAGAGACGGATAACTATAAGAATGGCTTCAGTGAAAAATATGCATTAGTTGTTTTGTGATCCTCAGTATCATCCCAAGTTCTTCTAGTATAGTTTATATTAATACGGTCACATAGTGAACTTTCTCTGGCTTAATTAATATGACTCCTCTAACCATTAAGTAATTCCTTAAATTTTTGCAGATATTTCTAACTTCCCACTATGCTGGTACAGAACTTCTGGTAAAGTTCAAGCCTGGGGAGGAGTGGAAGAAAGTTCTCGGCCCCGTGTTCACATATTTTAATTCTGTATCAGACAAAGAAATGCCTCTGTCGCTTTGGGATGACGCAAAAAGACAGGTTAGGGACAAAGAGAAGATAGAAGTTGAAACCACAACAGTAGATCAGTATAGTACTATTCTTAACTTGATGCAATTTCACATTTTATATTATTTAGATGAACGAAGAAGTCCAATCCTGGCCTTATAGTTTCCCAACTTTTGAAGAATTTCCTATATGTGGTCAAAGGGGCGTAGTTAGAGGTCGATTGCTTGTGCAAGACAGGTATTGTCCTCTCTTACCTTGATTCCACATTTTACATTTCCAGGTTCAGTAACTGTGTTGTCTAAGTTAGTCTTATGATCTTGTGGACAGATACTTAAGCAAAGAAAATTTACCTGTAAAAGCTGCATCTGTAGGACTAGCAGCACCCGGAGAGGCTGGATCATGGCAAAGAGAGAATAAGGTATTTTTCTCTTTCGCTCTAAACTGAATGGGAAACACAGTGCCTTTCAAGTAAACAAGCTCATATAACCTGGGTCAACCAGTTATAACCACTAACAGACATGATATGCATACTGCCATTATACCAGGGTTACCAATTTTGGACTACAACTGATGAGGACGGCTGCTTTGTCATTAAGAACATACGTGCAGGGTCTTATAATCTGTATGGAGTGGTGCCTGGATTTATTGGAGATTACATGTATGAAGTTGTTATAACTATAACAGAAGGTTATATTAAGTAGCTGCAATTTCAATCAGAATCTATGCTGAAACTTTCTGAGTTATCAAAGGTTCCAACTTCTAACAATGATTATTAATATTACCGCAGGTTGTGATATTGAGCTGGGTGAGCTTGTTTATGAGCCTCCAAGAGATGGTCCTACCTTGTGGGAGATCGGTATCCCTGACCGCTCTGCTGCGGAATTTTATATTCCTGATCCAAACCCGAAATACATTAACAAACTTTACTTAAATCAAGACAAGTGAGACCCCTTACCAACTTCTTAAATTCAAACAGGCTAATGTTCAAAAGCCAATCACTTGAATAAAGAAATTTACTTGCAGATATTTCCTTGTAACTTTAGTTCACTTGGTGACTGAAAGAAAGGATCTGTTGTAACTCTTTCCCAGATTTAGGCAGTATGGACTATGGGAGAGATATGCAGAGTTATATCCTGATAATGATTTAGTCTACACAGTTGGAGTTAGTGACTATCAGAAAGACTGGTTCTTTGCTCATGTTAACAGGTGATGACTCCTTGATATACCAAAATAGACTAATATTTCGAATTGAATTAGACGATAAGAAATCATTTTTCACGAAATCCTCTTAATTCAGGGGAAAGAATAAATCTTGCTACTGATGACTTCCTTTAGGCTCCTAAGTTGTTTCCAAGACTCCGAAAAACTTGATTAGTGTGTAAATACTTGTATATATAGGAAGATAGGTGACACTACATACAAAAGTACCACATGGCAAATCAAGTTCAAGATTGATGATGTAGATCAAGGTAGAACATACACATTGCGCGTAGCACTTGCAGCTTCCAATCATGCCGAATTGCAGGTATCATACTACAATTTTTTACATAACGTAAACATGAATTGAATTGATTAGCGCCGTTGTATTTCACCTAGTAATAGCCTGTTTGGTCATGCTTCTGAGAAGCTAAAAGTGCTTATTTATTTATTTTGAAGAAAAATGCTCATTTTAGAGAGTTGAGGTGGTTTTCCGAATCTAATAGAGAGAAAAAAAATAAGTGTTTCTGGATACTAGTAGAAGTTGTGTTTCAAAAGCTGAATAAAAAGCTTTTTTTCCCACAGCACTTTTGGAACCTTGACCAGGCACAAATTGCTTCTCTAATATCGGCAAAGGTTCTTTCCAAGTTGATTAAGCCTGAGACAAACTACTACTCTCCAAAAGTACTTTTTTGCAAAGTACTTCTGATATAAAAATACTTTCTGAAATAAGCAGAGTTTAGGAACTCGGCCAAACAAGCTATGAATGTCTGTTGCTATCTAAGTAATACTGGAAGACTGTTGAAATATGCCTCATGAGCTGTTAATTAATGTTGAGTTGGCATGGTGACATGGCAACTGATGTGTTCTTTTAGTTTCTAGAGGA